>CAMTDV010000008.1:20491617-20754117 GCA_947069175.1 Scalesia atractyloides
TTAAAGAAACTTATAATTCTGATAAGTTGGCCAAGCTATATGTGGACAAGATTGTGTCCCTACATGGTGTGCCGGTATCTATTGTATCCGATAGAGAAACTAGATATACATATCACTTTTGGAAAAATTTCCAACAATCTTTAGGCACAAGATTAAACTTTAGTACGACTTAACACCCACCGACGGATGGACAGAGTGAGCGTACTATTCAAACTTTGGAAGACATGCTTAGAGCATGTGTGATTGATTTAGGTGGAAGTTGGGATGACCATTTACCCTAATAGAATTCTCCTATAATAATATTTATCATACAAGCATCAAGGCTGCCCCTTTTGAAGCCTTGTATGGGAGAAAATGTAGAACGCCTGTTTGTTGGGCTGAAGTTGGGGAAACCCAACTGTCTGGACCTGAAATTGTCCTAGAGACCATAGATAAGATAATACAAATCCGTGATCGTCTCAAAGCTGCTCGTGATAGGCAGAAAAGTTATATAGACACGAGGCGAAACCTCTTAAGTTCTAAATAGGGGACAAAGTATTATTGAAGGTATCACCCTGGAAAGGTGTGATGCGCTTCGGAAAAAAGGGTAAGTTAAGCCCGAGATATATTGGACCATTCGAGGTAATCGAATGTGTCGGTTCTGTAGCTTATAAGCTCAAGCTGCCTGAGGAGCTCAGCGGAATCCACGATGTGTTCCACATATCTAATCTAAAGAAATGTTTAGCCGATGAGTCGCTAGCAATGTCACATCAAGATGTGAAAATTGATAAAAGGCTGAGGTTCATTGAGAAACCAATTTCGATCGAGGATCGATAGGTTAAAAAGCTTCGAAGGAAGTTTATACCTATTGTAAAGGTTAAATGGAATGCCCGTCGTGGCCCCGAGTATACTTGGGAGGTTGAGTCCACTATGCGACATAAGTACCCCCATCTTTTTGAATAAAATCTCGAGGTCGAGATTTCTTTTTAGGGGGGTGAGGATGTAACACCTCCTAAAATTCACGTCCGGTTACATGCCCTCGAATAATACCTCAAATGAGTTCGCCACTTCAACTAACCTTAAACATGTCCAAAATTCAATTTTTTTAAAACTAATCGTAACCTACGGTCTAGGACCGTAGGATACGGTCTAAAGCTGCAGTTTTTTGATCTTAAGCTGACCGTAAGCTACGGTCTGGCGACCGTAGCCTACGGCGTGACCCTGAATGTAAACCTCAAATTTCCATGAGGATCAAAACGCCAAAGATTTAAAACATTTCGTTCTACACAAATTTTTACCAAAATACCCTCGTAACAAAATTTAACATTCGTCAGCGTTAAGACCTATCTAGTACCATTTTAACAAACCAACAAACCACAAGTTTCAACTTAATATACTTACAAAAGAAACGAGTATGAAAATCATATTTTACAACACAAAGAAGTTTTTGACCCGTTTGGCGTTTAATACATAACCGGAAGCGCATAAGAGTATCAAGATGTGTTCGTCCTGAACTCGTCTTCACTAGACAAGCGATTTACCTATCAATCATATATCAAAGAGATAAAACATAATTAGTGGCTATATATATATATATATATCGATTATCACTTAACCACAATAACCATTATCTTAAATTATTTGACCCATTCGTATCAAGTCAACGCATTGACTATTTCGTTCTTCTATTTATTCTTTCTCATAGCTCGATTGACAACGAATCATATTATTTCTGAAATCAATATTCAAGTATGTCATTCCATTCTCATCCATTAACAATGGTTCCACACGTATTTTTCATTTTCTCATTTTAACGGTTATTTCAACTCGATTCATCAATTTAATACATCTATACTTCTACATTTGAATAGATTCAATGGAATAAATAAAATATCACCTTGGACCACATTAAGTGTAAACGAAGTTCAAATGAACTTACCGCGATCTTGTGTTTCAAGTGCCTTCGGTTGGGTTGTATCCCCTTCTTTCTTCACCCCTATAAGGTACAACATCACATGTTTAGCTTCTAAAATATTTATTACATACTCATACTTCGCCTTTCGATTATAACATCAATTAACCGCATATAATCCCATTTCCATACTAATTCATCGATTAACGAGTTTTAGCGTTAAAACCCAACTAATTCAATTCAATGCATTTATTCAAGTGGTGTGTGTACCATCAATTAAGCATGACATAAAAGTAATTCAAGTACATTCTTCCTAGTTCACTTATGAATTATCATCATCATTTAGTTGTTACAAATCATTATCATAATCATGTATCTTATGTTTTATATCAAGTTATCTATCAAAATACCTTCCACAATACTATCCCAACATCAACATTGCACTTACTTAAACATGAATTTTCTTTAACCTTCATCAACCTACCAACATAAATGGGTTTCATCTTAAATCATCAACATAATCAAAATTGGGCACACTATAACTCCTACACATTGATAATAACCAACATTCATGTTCAGTTTCATATTACATTCACGGATTACACATAACCCACTTACTCATTCATCACTAGAACATAAAATTCAACTTACTTGATGTTAGAAACACTTAGATGATCAGAAATCCTAGCTCATGCATAGATTTAACTTCAACCTCTCTTCCAATTTTGCAGATTTGTTAGGTTAAAGGTTTGTTCTTCTTCTCCTGCTCCTTGTGGTCGACACACACACACACATCTCTGATGATGTGTGTGTATTTTTATTAAAGTTAATATAATTTCAACTTTCATTCTATTCACTTTTAGCCCCTCATGTTTGGTGTTTATTTTAATAGTGGCAAGGACTTTATTTTCATACTTATTTATCTCCAATTTTTTTTATTAATTAGTATATGAAATTTGGGGTGTTACAATTCTACCCTCCTTAGAGAAGGTTTCGTCCCTAAAGCCTGAATACGTACCGAATAAAGCTGGGTAATATTTTCGCATACCTCTATTTCCCAAGTAAGATCCGATCCCTTCCTGTGTTGCCATTGAACTAGCACTTGTTTAATCTTCTTGTTACGTAGGATTTCTACTTAGAATCCTTTATAGCTACCGGTCTTTAGATATAATTCATCCTTTCGTCCACCACAATGTCTTTAAGTGGTATATGAGCCGTTTCATCCGTAAGGCACTTTCGTAATTGTGACACATGAAAGGTGTCGTGAATGCCATCTAGGGCTGGGGGTAATTCTAGGCGATAAGCTACTTTTCCAACACGAGCTAAAATTTTATACGACCCAATATAACAAGGACCCAACTTTCCTCGTTTACGAAATGGGATTAAACCCTTACATGGGGAGACTTTTAATAATACCCGACCTCTCACTTGGAATTCAATAGGACGCCTTCTTTTGTCCGCATATGACTTTTGACGGTCCTGTGCTGCTTTTAATCGAGCTCGTACAAGATCAATCTTTTCATTGGTTTTTACCACTATATCCTTAGGAGCAAGTTCTCTTTGTCCCACTTCTCCCCAACATACAGGGGTTCTACATTTCCTTTCGTACAACATTTCGTACGGTGTCATCTAATACTACTTTGGTAGCTATTGTTATACGAAAATTCTACCAGGGCAAGTGGTCGTCCCAGTTTCCCCAAAATCTAAAACACATGCTCTTAACATATATACCAATGTTTGTATGGTTCTTTCTGATTGACCACCCGTTTGAGGATGGTATGCGGTACTCAAGTGTAGTTTGGTGCCCATATTTTCGTGGAATCTTTTCCAATAACGAGAAGTAAATCTAGCGTCTCGATCCAAGATAATAGATACAGGTACTCCGTGACGGGAGACTATTTCATTCATAAATATTCCTGCCATTCTTTCTGAAGAGTAAGCCTCTCGTATTGGTATGAAATGAGCGCTCTTTGTGAGTCGATCGACAACCACCCAAATGGCATCGTGACCCCTTTTTGTCTTGGGAAGTTTAGTTATCAAATTCATGGTCACATTTTCCCACTTCCATACTGGAATCTCCAACGGTTGTAGTTTCCCATACGGCTTTTGATGTTCCGCTTTCACTTGAGAGCATGTTGAGCATTTGGATACATACTTGACAATGTCGCGTTTCATTCCTGGCCACCGATAATTTTCTTTCAAATCCCGATACATTTTGGTGGCTCCCGAATGAACCGAGTAGCGGGACTTGTGCGCTTCTTCTAGTAATAGAATCTTTACCTCACAATAGCGTGGTATCCATGTCCGACCATACCTTGCTTAATCTCGCTTGCGTTCGTTTCAAGCTTGTCGACAAACCCTTTTGTCCTTTCTCTTTTTGGATCATTCGCATTCAATTACTTAGCTTGGGCTTCTTTTATTGCTTCGATAAGGTTGGGTGTGACTATCATTCTCATCGATTTTACTCGGATAGGCGGCGGATATTCCTTTTGGCTTCAAGCGTCTGCTACGACATTGGCTTTACGTGGATGATAAAAAATGTCGCAATCATAATCTTTAATTAATTCTAGCCACCTTCGTTGTCTCATATTAATGTCTTTTTGTTCGAAGAAGTATTTGAGGCTCTTGTGAACAGAGTAGATGGTACACTTCGTTCTGTACAAGTAGTGTCTCCAAATCTTCAAAGCAAAACTACAGCTGCGAGCTCTAAATCATGAGTCGGGTAATTGCCTTCGTGTTGTTTAAGTTGAGGCATAGGCAATGACCTTGCCTCGCTGCATCAAGACACACCCCAAACCTTGATGCGAAGCATCCGTATATACCACCAAATCTTCTGTCCCTTCTTGTAGGGTTAAGACCGGAGAACTTGACAATTTTTCTTTTAGCATAAGAAAAGCTTTCTCTTGTTCAAGACCCCATAAAAAAATTTTCTTCCCTCTTGGTCAATCTGGTTATAGGCAGGGCTATTTTAGAGAAATTTTGGATAAATCTCCTATAATAACCAGCTAAGCCTAGGAAACTTCTTACTTCATTAACATTCTTCGGAGGCAACCAATTAATCACAGCTTCTACTTTAGATGGATCTACTGAAATTCCTTTCTCATTAATCACATGGCCTAAAATTGTACCTCTCTGAACCAAAACGCACACTTGGAAAACTTAACATATAATCTTTCCTTACGGAGTGTCTCGAGTACTACTCGCAAGTGATGCGCATGTTCGAGTTCGCTTCGAGAGTATTCAAAAATATCATCTATGAATACTATGACAAATTTTAGCATATTCTGGCATATTCTATTCATTAAATCCATAAATGCGGCCGGGGCGTTTGTCAACCCGAAAGACATTACTAAGAACTCATAATGTCCGTATCGAGTTCTAAACGCAGTCTTAGCTACATCTTCTTCCCCCACCCGTAACTGGTGATATCCCGAACGCAAGTCAATCTTTGAAAACCAACTTGCCCCTTGTAATTTATCGGAAAGATCATCTATTCTCGGTAAGGGATAACGGTTTTTCACCGTGAGTTTATTGAGCTCACGATAGTCGACACACATGCGCATCGAACCATTATTCTTCTTTACAAACAGGACAGGTGCTCCCCAAGGGGATACACTGGGACGTAGAAAACCCTTGTCAAGGAGCTCTTTTAATTGAACCATTAATTCTCGTATTTTAGTGGGTGTTAACCGGTAAGGAGCTTTGGCTACCGTTTTAGCATTTGGTTCCAATTTGATTCGAAATTCTACTTCTCGTTCAGGTGGTAATCCTGGTAATTCATCCCGAAACACATCCGGATATTCATTCACAATTCTTGTATCATCTATTCTTAGGGTATCTTGTTTAATATCGACCACATAGGCTAAGAAGGCCTTACCTCCGTTTCTTACATGTTTAACCGCTTCAACAATGGTACATAATTTATTTTCTACCATTCACTCCCCATAGATACTTGCTTCCCTTTAGGAGATATAACACGAATAACCTTACTTTCACATATAATTTCCGCGTGGTGTTAGGATAGCCAATCCACACCCACCACTACTTTGAATTCTCCCAAAACCATGGGAATAAGATCAATATCAAATTCTTCGTCTTCTATGTTAAGCTTACAATTCCTACATATCTTATGTAACAAATAACTCTTGCAATCTACTATTTCTACTTCTAGAGGTATGGGCATTCTTTTTATCACAAACGAAGAGGAATGGATAAGTTTGTTTGAAACAAATGACCTACTAGCTCTAGTATCAAACAATACATATTTAGGTATAGAGTTTAACACAAATATATCTAATACATCATTCGGGTGGGCTCTTGCTTCCTCTGTCGAGATCTGAAACATTCTTCCTCTAGCCCTTGGGATTTCTTCCTTCTTTCCTTCCTTCTTTGTTCCCTATTTGAGTTTTGGGCATTCAACTTTCACATGACCTAATTCGTTACAATTGTAGCATACCCTTTTTGGATTAGGACAATTGTAGTATGGATGTCCCTCTTGACCACAATTATAGCACCCCTTTCTTCCCATTAAACATCCTCCTGTGTGAAGTTTCCCACATGTCTTGCATCGTTGAAATCCTCCTTTAGAAGTCTGTTTCTTACTATGATCATAATGTTTGGGCTTCTTGGGAGTACCTTGAGTTATTCCCTTTTCAACTTGTCTCTTCTCCCCTCATTCTTCTTGCCTTTTCAATTCGATCTCTCTATCTCTTGCTCAATTAATGTGCTCATTCAAAGTTTCACACTTAGAAGGAGTGATAAACTCTCTGTACTCGGCCTTTAGCATACATGATATCGGTTAATTTTCATCCTCCCCGTCCTTGTGAACTCCTTACAAAACTTCATTTTGTCAAGGAAAATGTTTGTAATTTCATCGATTGTTTTATTCTTTTGTCGAAGATGGAGAAAGTCTTCTTGAATCCGATCTACAGCCGATTGCGGACAATAATTTCTTATGAAAGGTTCTTTGAATTCTTGCCATGTAAGAGTTGAGAGTTTATCCTTACCAATTTCTTTACTATAAGCATCCCACCAATCTTTCGCCTGTCGCTGAAGTTGTCCCGTAGCGAACATAACTTGGTCTTCTGTAACATCTCGTAAAATCATGCCAATAGTATAGTGACACGTGTTGTATTTTTAATTTAGTCTATTAAAGACTAATAAGGACTAAAGGTGTCACCATGCTCAAACTGAGCCTCTGAGTGACTGTCTGATGTCAACATGCATAAATGTAAGCCTCTGAGTGACTTAATCATTAGCCTTTAAGTGACTGATATGTCAACATGCTTAATCATTAGCCTTTAAGTGACTGATATGTCAACATGCTTAAACTTGACCTCTGAGTGACTGATATGTCAACATGCCCAGCCTCTGAGTGATATCGGAGTCAACAGCTTATAGTGGGCCTCTGAGTGATCCTTTACGAAGTCCTAACTCTCATATGTCCCAACGATTAAATCCGTAAATATGTGAAAGTTAGATAACGGAGGGGTTAAAAGTGTCAACATGTTAATTTATACCTCTGAGTGACCTTTTAACGAACTGAGAGCTCGACAATGTCCGGCATACTCCCGGGTAAGCCAAATATTGGTTACGAAGGGCTCAATATGCTAAAAAGGTGTTTTAGAAGGTTTTATAAGTCAAGAGGCTAAAAGTGAGGCGCTCACGGGGCGCGAGAGGCAGGGCCTGTGCCTCTCGCGGGGCGCGAGAGGCCTGTGTCTGCAGAAAAATGCCTTGGCCTCCACACAATTGCCAAAAACCATTTGATTCGAAACCATGGCTTTCCAAACTGCTATGCCACATTTTAGGACACTTGTAAGCTTCCTCTTACACCCCTTAGCACCTGGAATCACCTCCTTCAAGCTCTCCAACTATAAATAGGTGTCAAGGTTCACCATTTGAACTTGCACATTTTTCATTCACAACTCTATCTCCCTCCTCTGGAAGTTCCTAACTGAAAGGAGCATCCAACTTAGTTCTATTGCATCCTAGGAACCACTTGTAAGTGTTCCTTCCTCTTGCATTTTCTTTTATAGGCTTTTATAGCCAAAAGTTAAGCGTTTTACAGAAAACGCCTTGACTTTCGGTTAAGGCTATTATGGTCCAGCCATTGTTCGTAATGAACATGGCTAAGTGACCGTAATAAGGTAGGTGTTAGTCCCTATAAAGGGCACCTCCTGAAGATCACGTTTGCTAGACCAATTAACGAGTCAAAGTTAATGTATTAAAAAGTCAAATAGGCCATTTTTCGGAAATATTATAATTTGATCTTATATATTGTTATGAAACATGTTTTGACACTTAAACAAGTTGGTAATAATTACTAGAACATGTAAGAACATGTTTGGCTCGTCAATTTCAGTTCTAGGGTCAGTTCGCAACCGGAAGTCACGAAGTTTGACTTCTGCTTTGACTTTCGATTCTGACCCGATTTAGATTAGTTAGCTACTGATCTAAAGTTGCATTATGATCGTAATTTAATGTAGCATAACCCCCTGAGTTTATATTACATGATCACAATCAGAATATGAGTTTATGCATAAGTTCCGTAATTATGTCATTTTGACTAAAATGTCCTTTTTGCATAAAAGAGGTTTAAATGATAATGAACTTGAAAATTAGTTTCCTACTGATGTAATATATAAGTAGGATTATCTGGGATGTCAAATCCGATTGTAAACCGAGTTTATGAACAAGTCCTTGTATTATGTCGATAAATGACGATAAAGCCCTTATGGCTTATAAAACAGTTTTAATCATGTCTTTTTAAAGAAAACCTTTTACCTACTGATATGTTATATTAAATAACATATCTAAGACATGTTAACCTGAACTTAACATCGGTTTTCATTAAACATCGTAAAAATCGTCATTTTACGACATAAGCGTCATTTCGGCGTATAGTATGGTTTTAACCATATTTACCAATCAAGACTTGTTACCTACTGATCTTAAAACTTATTTTAAATATTTTTACAGTAGGTACATAATATGAACTCAAAATCCCAAATAATTTATAAACTATGTGTAAAATGACCAAAATGCCCATTCGGTGCATAGTTTGGTTATAAAAGACAAATTACACATAAAATTAATATCCTACAAATATTATATCATAAATTAATTATTTTTCCAGAATACTTATGGTTATAACAATAAATTATATTCAAGTTCCTTTTATAAGGTATGAAATTACCAAAATGCCCTTATGAGGCATAGTTTCATTTTAAAACCTTAAAGGGCATATAAGTTGATATCCTACTGATATCACAACTTATTTAAAATACAATGGCATATAGAACTTGTTCATGACTTATCCGGTTACCCGATATCACTGATATGCGTACGGTTAAGCATATGTAATTAGTTTACGACAATTAACCGAAACGGGTCCAACCTTGTCATTTAAGTCTCAAAATCCAGAATTTTCACAGTTTATCCATATTACTTGTTGGGATTAAACTACATTCTATCAAATCATCGTTTAATCAAGCGTTATACGTCTTGATCCTGTACACTATACGGTCTAAGTCTATGACTTTAATAAGACCATTAGTATATAATTGGTTAGCTTATGCCATAATCCAGACTAGAGACTTGCCGGCAAATGCTATCTGCACTTAGTACTTTTGTGTACGGCCGAGTTATTAAAATTAAAAGAAGACTGGCTTAGGTAAATACTCTCGACTTATTTCCCCTATACGGGCTTGGGTTACGGTAAATTATTACCGCTTGGTCGGAAATGGTATCAATGAATGCCGGATTGTGGCTAGTAAATCCGCATATTCTGATTTAATCAGTTTTGTTTGATAACTTAAACATCGGGGGTTAACTACCGTGTCCTAGATATCCTCGGCTCATTACAATAGAAAATGGCCACGACCTTAGCGCGAGTGTAGGCATACACCCGATAGACACTCAAAATATATTACCCATAAGGTTGGGAAGAAATGACTCCTTCGTGAGTCCAAAATGGTGTGTACGTTAATCATGTCTCGGTCTTCGTACCGGGCCCTGTATGTATGGACAAACATGTAAATATGTTAACAAGGTTGGAAGGTCAACTTTTCCAAGTTATAAAAGATTTTGTGCTGATATGCACTTAAAACATTTTATTTAAATGTTTTCAAAATGAGTCAGTTGAGTGTATTTACCAGCGAAAGCTGACGTATTTTCAAAAGACTAAGCTTGCAGATAAAATACAAAAATAGGCTGGAAGTGTTCGGTAGTGATAAGAGGAGCTTACAAATCCTAGATCTGCCCAAAGTCTGTTTTATATTCTTTCTTGTACAATTTATGTCCGACTGTGGATCTTCTATTACGAGCTTGTATATCATTTTGTATTTCGAACATTTTGTTTGTAATAGTAATTTAAATCCAAGACTTCCGTTGTGCTGTGTTTAATTGACTATGATGGTATCAACTTACGTCACGATATTCCCCACCCGGGCCCACTGGTGTTTGGATTGGCTGTGGAAAGCCGGGGTGTGACATCTTCTTTCTCACAGTGACTTCGGATGAACACTCCTTCTATATTAGAGATCCATCTCTGACATTCTATAGGATCTATTTCTCCATTATAAGATGAGGGTTGACATGCCAAAATTCTTTGTATGTACACCGTCGTGTTTATTTTTTGCTTTGTATCCCGCTTATCATTTCTTTCAGTTCGTCTATCTTGCTTGCCATCATAGTTTCTATTATGTTTAACACTTGACTTTCTAATTCTTGTGCTATACGAGGGAGATTTGCATCAAGTGCCTTCCCTACTTCTTTCGCAATCAGCTTGTTTAGTTCATCTTGAGTTATTCGTTCCGTAGCACTTGGTCTTCCTTCGTCAGTCATCTACAATTTCATTCTTACGTTAGTTGCCATACCATTTATTTCTTTCACAAACTTTCTCGAGATGCCATTCGAGTCATACTTTCATTTATACATGCAACTTTCTATTCATTCATACATTCATTATTGATATTTAGACTAACCAGCTTGTAACCATAGTTCCATTACCATTATAGTGCATTTCTAAGGCTTAACAAATGTTTAAGACGGTTTTGGAAGTCTTGGCAAAATAAAATAACAAAATATCAAATTTTATTTTGGGAGTGGCGTCGGCGACGGCCTTGAGCTGCGTCGCCGACGGGCCTTAAATTGGAGCGTCGCTGGAGTTGTTGCGTAGACAGTAGGTTTAAACGTCGGAAGTCAGAGGTGGCATCGCCGACGCCACAAAGGGCCGTCGCCGACGCCCCATCTGTTCTGCAGACGTTGCACAGCTCCAACAGCTTAAAAATTCCACTTTCGAGCCACATTTTGACCCTTTTTGCAGTCCCTTATTATTCATAACATTCCGTAATAATCCTACTCAAGTTATTCTAGTGAGACTTTCACAATTCCTTTTCGTTTTCCATATCTTAAAAGCATAAACGTCAAAACTTTTAAAGAACACTTACCAATTTGCGCTTCGGAACGAACACAATCTTGCGTGAGCTTTCGGTTTGAGTTCGAGTACCCTGGTTCGGATACTCGAATCCCTCTCTAATACCAACTTGTAAACCCCAAATTTCCATGGAGGATCAAAAGGCCAAAGATTTAAAACATTCCCTTCTACACACAAATTTTCACCAAAATACCCTCATAACAAAATTCAACATTCGTCAGCGTTAAGACCTATCTAGTACCATTTTAACAAACCAACAAACCACAAGTTTCAACTTAATATACTTACAAAAGACATGAGTATGAAAATCATATTTTACAACCTGAAGAAGTTTTTGACCCGTTTGGCGTTTAATACATAACCGAAAGCGCATAAGAGTATCAAGATGTGTTCGTCCCGAACTTGTCTTCACTAGACAAGAGATTTACCTATCAATCATATATCAAAGAGATAAAACATAATTAGTGGCTATATATATATATATATATATCGATTATCACTTAACCATAATAACCATTATCTTAAATTATTTGACTCATTCGTATCAAGTCAACGCATTGACTATTTCGTTCTTTTATTCGTTCTTTCTCATAGCTAGATTGACAATGAATCATATCATTTCTGAAATTAATATTCAAGTATGTCATTCCATTCTCATCCATTAACAATGGTTCCACACGTATTTTTCATTTTCTCATTTTTAACGGTTATTTCAACTCGACTCATCAATTTAATACATCTATGCTTCTTCCTTTGAATGGATTCAATAGAATAAATAAAATATACCCCTTGGACCACATTAAGAGTAAACGAAGTTCAAATGAACTTACCGCGATCTTGTGTTTCGAGTGCCTTCGGTTGGCTTGTATCCCCTTCTTTCTTCACTCCTATAAGGTACAACATCACATGTTTAGCTTCTAAAATATTTATTACATACTCATACTCCGCCTTTCGATTATAACGTCAATTAACCGCATATAATCCCATTTCCATACTAATTCATCGATTTAATGAGTTTTAGCGTTAAAACCCAACTATTCAATTCAATGCATTTATTCAAACATGTGGTGTGCGTACCATCAATTAAGCATGAAATACAAGTAATTCAAGCAAATTCTTCCTAGTTCACTTATGAATTATCATCATCATTCAATTCTTACAAATCATTATCATAATCATGTATCTTATGTTTTATATCAAGTTATCTATCAAAATACCTTCCACAATACTATCCCAACATCAACATTGCACTTACTTAAACATGAATTTTCTTTAACCTTCATCAACCTACCAACATAAATGGGTTTCATCTTAAATCATCAACATAAATCAAAATTGGGCACACTATAACTCCTACACATTGATAATAACCAACATTCATGTTCAATTTCATATTACATTCACAGATTACACATAACCCACTTTCTCATTCATCACTAGAACATAAAATTCAACTTACTTGATGTTAGAAACACTTAGATGATCAGAAATCCTAGCTCATGCATAGATTTTAACTTCAATTCTCTTCCAATTTTGCAGATTTGTTAGGTTAAAGGTTTGTTCTTCTTCTCCTGCTCCTTGTGGTCGACACACACACACATCTCTGATGATGTGTGTGTATTTTTATTTAAGTTAATATAATTTCAACTTTCATTCTATTCACGTTTAGCCCCTCATGTTTAGTGTTTATTTTAATAGTGGCAAGGACTTTATTTTCATATTTATTTATCTCCAAAATTTTTTTATAATTAGTATATGGAATTTGCGGTGTTACACAAACCCTTTATATTTCACCATTTTAACTTTCAGTAAATGACCCTAAGGCACTTAGACTTTATTATTTTCATATTACTCGTTTAATGAAGCCCCTTTTGGACCCGAATGTCTCTCGGTTGAGACGATATCTTTTGGTTTACTATCCTTGAGCATTCTGCTCCTTCACCGAACCCTTAACTTTACTAAATTGGGTAATTCAACCCATGAGACCATAAGTGTTTGTATCTTTCACGTATAAGCTAGTAAACACTTATAAGTCGTAAAAACACCTAGTGTGACACCCGTTAAGGTTCGGTTATTCGTACTCTTCTTCAATACATCTCGTGTTGAATGAAAAGAACTAGTTGTGTCATTATGTCATTGAATATAAGTCAAGGGAGAATTCATGACAATTCACAAAAGTATTTTTGAGGGACTAGATGTGTAAAAAACCACAAATCTTTGTGAGGATGCTACCTAGCCTGCAAATTGCCACTCTTCTAGCTTTTGACACCTTACTAGACACTTGTAATAATCCTACAATACTCCTAACACTTGGCTCCATCTTCTTGCACCTTTTGCACTATAAATAGCCACTTAAGTTCACTCATATTCTTGCTCATTCACTCTTTCTCCTCTCTATTACACTCTTGGAAGTTTTTGACCATTTAGGAGCTTCCCTTTGAGTTCTAAGTTTCCCTTGGATCACTTGTAAGTGTTCCATATATGCAGTTCTCTTTTTATAGGCTTTTAATAGCCAAAAGTCAAGTATTTTCGACAAATGTCGTGTGACTTTCGGTTAAGACCATTATGGTCGAGCCATTGTTCGAAATGAACATGGCTAAGTGATGGTAATTAGGAAGGTGTTAATCCCCTAAAAGGGAACCTCCTAAGGATCACGTTTACTAGGTCAATTGACGGGTCAAAGTTTATGTTTTAAAAAGTCAAACGGGTTAGATTTTATGAAAATTATAATATGAGTTTATATATGTTATAAATATATTTTTGACACTTAAACAAGTTGGTTATAATTATTAGAACATGTGGGAACATGTTCGATCCGTCAATTTCAGTCCTAGAGTCGGTTTGCAACCGAAAGTCGTGAAGTTTGACTTCTGCCTTGACTTTCGATTCTGACCCGATTTAGATTAGTTTACTTCTGACTTATAGTCGCATTATGATCGTAATACAATGTAGCACAACCCTCTGAGGTTATATTACTTGATCATAATCATAATATGAGTTTATGCACAAGTTCCGTAAAATGTCAATCTTTAACTAAAATGCCCTTTTTTTTACATAAAACAAGCTTTTAATCAACAATGAACTTGCAAATGAATTACCTACTTTTATGTTAATGGAATTAACATATTATGATGTTAATATTCTTATCATAAACTAAGTTTTAATATAATATCGTAAATTATATTTTTAAAAGACCAAAATGCCCTTTGGGTGCATAGTTTGGTCTTAAACCATAAACCACACTTATGTGTGACTTCTTACTAATAGTATATCCAAATTAAGTATTTTTTTAGAATGTTTATGATCATAACATCAGAATACATGCAAGTTCCTTTTATATGACACATAATGTCACGGAGTAAACTTTTAACTCTCGTGTAGCGACTTAGACTTGATCTAAGTTAAGCTATGTGCCCCAACGATGTAGTGTTTTGAGTGATTCAAGTGATGGTTGCAAGTTGTGTATACAAAGAAACTAGTTTGTATTGATTACAAGAGGGTTTACAAGAGTATGTTTACAAGTACAAGTGAGATAACTTGTGATATTGTTGGGTGATCTCCAAATGAGAATCACCATCCCTATTTATACTACTCTAAATTCTCTAGATTATTCTAAGTCTAGAGAATTTTTTTCATCAAAATATCTTGGCTGAATTCTAGAGATTTCTCCCAAAATATCCAGCAATTCTAAGTGTTTTCATGGGTGTTCTAGAGCCTTCTTGGCTGATCTAGAGTCTTCCGATGGTGCCAAGATGTTCCAGCAACTTGTAGGCTGTTCTGGAAACTTCCGGGCAGCCCTAGACGCTTCTTTAGTGTTCCGGAATCTTCCGGAACTTGCGAAAAAAATCTGTATTTAGGCGGATCGTGACATTCCCCCCACCTAAATTCACGACGCCCTCATCGTGGCGCTTGCGTGGTTGTTGCTTTGTTCTCACGATCTGCATGGCGGATAAGGTTTTGCCTCGGTGCCTTGTATCCGTCTCCATGGGTGCCATGTGGACTTCCTTGTCCTTGATGAGGTACAAGATGTTGAGGAATGCATCGGGAATGGCGTTGAACCTATCGAAGAATGCCAACCCGAGCACGATTTTGTAGTCGTCCATGGGAACGAATGAGAAAGTAATTTTGCCCTTCCATGTTCCGATCTTGGCTTTTGCGTCATAGGTTACGCCTTCGATTGACTTGGATTCCCCGTCAACAGCCTTCATCATTAGTACTTCTTTGGTAGTGATCCTCAAACCAAGTCTTTTAGCCTTGTCCCGGGTTATGAAATTGTGACTGGCTCTGGTATCGATTAAGGCTTTTGCATGTTCCCCGTTAACCTCAAGAGTTACAAACTGAAGACCTTTTGGCTCTCCATTTGAATGACTACCCTGGGCTTTTCTTGAAGGGCCATGCACCATTTTTACCGACTTCCTTTGGCTTAGATTTAAAGCATTGAGGACTTGAAGTTGCATTGCTCCTAGACGAGCCTCCTTGCTACCCTCGGCTTCATCATCTTCAATCCTGATAAGGGTTGTTAACTTAGACTTCTTTGGGCAATCGCGTGCATCGTGCGGCCCTTCGCAAATGAAGCATCCTCTTCTAGAGGGCTGGTTGCTGTTATATCTTGGGGGTTTTGGACCTTATATCCTTCGAGTGTAACTTGATTTCGCTCCCCCACCTATTTCATCGTCAAGTTCTTCGACAACGGGTTTACTTGGGCGTTTTTCCTTAAGCTCGATCAAGCCTTCAGCTACGGCAATCATGGTAGCTAAATCTTGAACATTGTGACGGTCCAATTCTGTCCTTGCCCAATATTGTAACCCGTCGAGGAAGTAGAAAAGGGAATCCTTTTCTGATAGATCAGGAATTTCAAGGACTAGTGTTGTGAAATCTTTGACATAGTCCTTAAGGGTTCCAGTATGCTTGAGCTTTCTCAGTTTGCTCCTAGCTTCGTGCTCATCATTGACCGGGTAAAATTGTTTCTTGAGCTCTTGGACAAACTCGACCCAAGTGCTAAATAGTACACGTACCTCGAGTGATGTCCGTGTAATGATGTCTCCACCATAATGTTGCCGTATCCTTTAAGTACATTGGTGTTGTCTTGATTTTGGTGGAGGTATCCTTGATTTGCACTCCACCAAAGTATTGTTCCATCTCCCATACGAAATCATCAACCGCTCATGCTTCCCTTTTGCCAAGGAATGGGAATGGTTTTGGGATCTCGATTCTAGGAGTGAAGAGATCGGTGTTGGCTGAATGCAAAACTACTTGCATATTTTCCTTTACTTTAGCTTCCAGGTCCAAGAAGCTTTGGTGGCAATCACGAATGCTATTCTCTACCTCGTTTCGTAGCTTCGACATTTCCTCATTAAACAATGTCGTAAGCTCGTGGCGCCAAACGCTCATGAGACACTTGACGTTGTCCTTAAAAGCTTCAAAATCAGTTTCCAACATTTGTATTGGTTGGAATGCATGGTCAAGTTGCGCACCCAATCTGGTGACCGCTGCCTCGGTCTCGCCAAGGCGCTTGTCAAATGTCGCCTCTTGTTCCTTCTTAGTTGTGCGTTTTTCATCACCTTTTGTTTCGGTTGCCATCCCGAATGAATCATCCCACTCTGTACCACTTGTCATGGAGTAAACTTTTAACGTAGCGACTTAGACTTTATCTAAGTTAAGCCATGTGACACAACGATGTAGTGTTTTGAGTGATTCAAGTGATGGTTGCAAGTTGTGTATACAAAGAAACTACTTTGTATTGATTAAAAGAGGGTTTACAAGAGTATGTTTCCAAGTACAAGAGTATTGTTGGTTGATTTCCAAATGAGAATCACCATCCCTATTTATACTACTCTAAATTCTCTAGATTATTCTAAGTCTAGAGAATTCTTTACATCAAAATATCTTGGCTGAATTCTAGAGATTTCTCCCAAAATATCCAGCAATTCTAAGTGTTTTCATGGGTGTTCTAGAGCCTTCTTGGCTGATCTAGAGTCTTCCGATGGTGCCAAGATGTTCCAGCAACTTGTAGGCTGTTCCGGAAACTTCCGGGCAGCCCTAAACGCTTCTTTAGTATTCCGGAATCTTCCGGAACTTGCGAAAAAATCTGTATTTAGGCGGATCGTGACATAAAGGTCAAAACGCCTAATGAGGCATAGTTTCGTTTTAAAACCTCAACAGGCATATAAGTTGATATGCTACTGATATTACAACTTATTTGAAGTATAACGGCATATAGAGCTTGTTCATGACTCATCCGGTTACCCGATATCGCTTATATGCGTACGGTTACGTATATGTAACTAGTTTACGAAAATTAACCGAAACGGGTTTAACCTTATCATTTTAAATCTTAAATTCCAGAATGCTTATGGTTTACCCATATTATGCAAGTCGTAGTACTTGTTGGGTTTAAACTACATTCTATCCGGTCATCGCTTAATCTAGCGTTTCGTACCGTTTTGTTCCTTTAAGCTAGTTGGTCTAAGTCTATGACTTAAATAAGACCGCTAGCATTCTAATTGGTTAGCTTATGCCATAATCCAGACTAGAGTCTTCCAGTAAATGTTATCTACACTTATTTCATTTTGAATACGACTGAGATATTAAATCTTGCATTTTTAAATCATACTAGCTCAGGTAAATACTCTTGATTTATTTTCCCTATACGGGTTTGGGTTACCGTAAATTATTACCGCTTGGTCAGAAATGGGATCAATCGAATGCCGGATTGTGGCTAGTAAAACCGCATATTCCGTTTTGATGAGTTTTGTTTGATAACTTAAACATTGGGGGTTAACGACCGTGTCCTGGATATCCTCTACTCATTACGTTAGTTAATGGACACGACCAAAGCACGGGGTGTAGGCATACACCCGACAGATGTGAATGCTTAATTATTTTTACCCACAAGTTGGGGATAACTCCTTCGTGGGTTCATAAGTGGTGTGTACGTTAATCATGTATCGGTCTCTGTACTGGGCCCCATATGTATTGCCAAACATGTAAAGCTGTTAACAAGGTTACAAAGCTGACTTTCCCAAGTTATAAAAGATTTGTGCCCTGGGCACTTAAATCTAATTTTTAAAATATTTTCAAAATGAGTCAGTCGGGTGTATTTACCAGCGATAGCTGACGTATTTTCAAAAGACTAAGATGCAAGTACAATACAAAATAGGCTGGAAGCTGCTCGGTAGTGACATAAGAGGATCTTGCAAATCCTTAGATCTGCCCAAAGTCTGTTATACATTTTTTTTACATTTTACGATCCTCCTGTGGATCTTTCATTACACGTCGTCTGTATATTATTTCGAACTTTGAACTTTTGGTTTGTAATAGTAATTTCTAATTCAAGACTTCCGTTGTGCGGTTTTAATTGAATATGATGATATCAACTTAGGTCACGATATTCTCCACCTGGGCCCACTGGTGTTTGGATTGGAAATACGGGGTGTGACAGGTTGGTATCAGAGCCAATGTTTGAGAACTAGCCTTTTGTGTTTAATCTCAAACTTACACAATAGCACAATATTTAGACTTCGAGCCTAGGCTTTCACCTAGGACTACTCATCTCATAATTAAGTTATTAGTATTGTTTTTTATATTATTTTTAATAGGAAAATGCCGCCAAGAGTACGAGGAAGAGGTAAAGGACCTATGAGGGGAGGACGATCAGGACATATCCCTTCACAATCCCATCACTCGAATCCTTATGAGGATTCGGGAAATTCCTGGCCACTAGCACAACATTCACCTACCCACACACAAAGCTCATACGACTCATATCATTCTCACCAGTCACACCACTCTCATCATTCATATCATGATGAGTTTAACCCTAACCACTACTTACTCTTGCCATAAGCTATTTTTTTTTATTTTAATAATGTCAAACTCCTTAACAAATCAAAGCCCACCACCAATCCCAACAGTCAACAAGTGTGTCGACATTCACATAATGTTTACGGGTCATCTTCTTGGTAAATGACGGTGTTCTGGTGGTGGTTCAAACCCGGGGAGGGTGCCCGCATGGTTGCCCTGTCCCCCCGACAATTAATTCAAGATGTATTTCTCATGGATTAACAACTATGGGTTAAATGTCACAAATATCGTTTTGGAAATTAGAGTAATGCACTCTTGCTTTTCTTTGGTGGAAATTAGAGTAATACACTCTTGCTTTTCTTTGGACGTTTCTTTCTTCTGGTCCTATCACGGTTAATACGGTGGCACCCATAAGAAATGTAACATGTAGGCTGTTTAGTCTTACTTGCTCTTTTCTAGCACCTAGTGTGTTTCGATTTATCTCTAATGAATTGGTAGCGTTCCGCATTAAAACATGGTTTTTCTGATTACATAAACCTATTTTTATACTAAACATAAACTAATCTTAACCCAACTCAAACTCTGTTTAAATGATAATATAAACATATCTAATAAACATATAATTCAAATTATTCAAATAAATAAACCATACTAAAATGACATGCAGTTCACTTGAATTATTTAAACCCATTTAAACTTTCTTGATAATCCTTTAAATCAAAATCATCTTTTCATTCACCCCTTAATTCTGACTTGGACTCGCTTCACATCCGGTCTTGTCCGAAAATCTGATTGCAACAACCACATGTTGTGAGTAAATCTGAGTCGAATGATCAAGCTACATTGGCTGATCCTCTGTTCTTCGACTGTGAACTATTCTTTGACGTTGGTATAAACTGTTTGTGGTGACAACGTGTTTCTATAACGGTAGAAACTTCCCACAAAACACCAACTAACGTGTAAGTGATCTTTCCAAATTCGATCATACCTTATCGAATTCCAAGTTGTTACACTTTCTTGATTACTCGCACGAATCTTATCGGACTCAATCACACCTTGATCGAATTACAAGATTTTTGTACCTTCTTTGATTTCTTTTTCTTTTTTCGGCTACGATTGTCGAATAAGATGTGTAAACGGATGAACTTATTTTTCGATCATCTATTCATCCGTGTTCCTCTTAGTCGAGTTGGGCTTGAAAGATCTTGAACGTGCGATCCATTGTTGCCTTGTCTTGTCTTCTTCGGCTCTTGACCAAGCCCTGACACCAATTGCCCAGAAATTAAAATTTTAATATGATGGCACATTTTCTTACGTAGGATGTGAAAGGTACTAATTAAGTTATTCAACTTAGTTAAAACATAAGGAATAAGTATAAAGGAAATGAAGGTTTTGGTTACAATTAACCAAAAAACCCAAGTAGAAGGACCAAAAGTAACTAATGAGCAAACTTTATAAAAAATTCTGCATTTTTCCTTGTGTGTGTGTATACATCGATGTCTAGAGAGAGAGAAAGAGAGAGAGAGAGAGAGAGTAAGAGTGAGAGTGAGAGAGAAAGAACTCTCTAGTTCAACTTATCAATTTCAAGCCAAATCAAGACCAAATTGGATGTTGAAATCAATGCATGATTGAAGAATCGTCATCATCTAATGCTAATAATCATGTGGTAAGTTGTAGGTTTCAATTTGTTGATTTTGTATGAAGTGGGTTATTTTTAGATCATCTATTCATCCGTGTTCCTCTAAGTCGAGTTGGGCTTAAAAGATCTTGAACGTGCGATCCATTTTTGCCTTGTCTTGTCTTCTTCGGCTTTTGACCAAGCCCTGATACCAATTGTTGGCCCAGACTTCTGTAACACCCCAAAAATTGAAACTTTAATATGATAGCACGTTTTCTTACGTAGGATGTGAAAGGTACTAATTAAGTTATTCAACTTAGTTAAAACATAAGGAATAAGTATAAAGGAAATGAAGGTGTTGGTTACAATTAACCAAAAAACCCAAGTAGACGGACCAAAAGTAACTAATGAGCAAACTTTATAAAAAAGTTCTGCATTTTTCCTTGTGTGTGTGTATACATTGATGTCTAGAGAGAGAGAGAGAGTGAGAGAGAGAACTCTCCAGTTCAATTTATCAATTTCAAGCCAAATCAAGACCAAATTGGATGTTGAAATCAATGCATGAATGAAGAATCATCATCATCTATTGCTAATAATCATGTGGTAAGTTGTAGGATTCAATTTGTTGATTTTGTATGAAGTGGGTTATGATCAATCCGTGAATTGATATGAATTAGGCATGATTGTGTATTTGAATCACCAAATGGAACTTGTGTTGTGTATGATTTGAAGTAATTTCATGTTTTGAAGTGAAACCCATTGGGGATGATGAAGTTGGTGACATGGGTATATCACCTATGTCCAATCCTTGTGCAAATATTAGATGTGTGATGTTGTATGTGATGAATTCTTGCTAGATAAATTGAGTATGATATGAAAGTAATTGATGTTTAGTTTGTCTTGATGAATGAAAGTGATAAATAGGAAGAAAAGTATGAAATACTTCTACATTATGCTTAGAACATAGTATGTACACCAAGTGTTTGATATAATTTCTAGGTGAAGCTAGAAGGTGAAATTGTATGCAAGAACTTGATAAAATATGAATGTGATAATAATTTAATTGTTAGTAAGATTACATGAGGAATTTGTGTTTGAAATAATCCATATGATAAGCGGGGTTCAAGGCAAGAAAGAAACGCGTTGGTACACATATAAGGAATCCATGGCATGCAAATCCTCATCATATAATGGTGAAATAGATCCAATAGAATGTCAAAGATGGATCTCCAACATAGAAGGGGTGTTCATTCGGAGTCATTGTGAGAAAGAAGATCAAGTCATGTTTGCTACGGGACAACTCCAACGACAAGCCAAGGACTGGTGGGATGTATATAGTAAAGAAATAGGTGAAGATAAACTACAAACCCCCACATGGAAAGAGTTCAAAGAGCTCTTCATGAAGACCCGTTTGCTCTTGTGACTAGGGACCCATACAATCCGAGACTCGATCAAGACCCGAAGATGATTAAGAAGGTTGATCCGAAGACGCGATCTTGAGGAGGCACCAAAGCATGTAATGAGAAAAATGGAACCAAGGTACACAATTTTACACGTATGGGTATCAGTATTGAAAGAATCTCCCAAGATACGACTAATGATAAACGAATGACGTTGATATTGCCTCAGCAAGATATTATTGGTGATATACGAACTGAAACCCACTTTTCTGGATATAAGGTGAAGATTATATGAAGGCACGAGGCTAGTATGTGGATTGCGCGCCTGGCCAATGCGCAAGAAGCATATAACACTCGTGAGACCATGATAACCATCACATGTATGTCCGATAGAATTGAAAAGTAAGCGGTCATGTTGAAAAAGGAACAGTAAGACTCCCAAGTAACTTGGGCGAATTATATGTTGAATGAAAAATAGGAAGGAAAGGTATGAGTCCGTAAGAAAGAACGGACCAACCAAGTATGAATGACATGTTTGAATTCGTGAGACGGATTCAAAACGTAAAAAGAATGGAAAATATTAAAGAAAGGTTTGAATCCGTGAGACGGATTCAAAACATAAAAGAATGAAAAGTATGAAAGAAAGGTTTGAATCCGTAAGTATGGATCAAACAAGTAAAATGGTCAGGAGCCGTATTTTGGTGTAAATAATTGTTGATGTGAATTATGCAAATTACTATAAAATTCAGCAAAGAGAATGTAAAAAGTATGTTCATATGATGATCCAATGTAAACGTTCCGAAATGAATTTGCCAAATGATCTAATGTTAGTATAAATTGTCAAAGAGATAAGAATAAGAATGTAATAATAAGATGACTAGTGTGTTGATGACAGTTAGAATTTTATGTTAAATGTAAATGATAACTAACTTTGTATTGTGGTTTTAGGTAAATCATAGTTGGCACATAAACAGAAAGTTTTATTGAAAGAAATAAGTATTGAATAAAGTTACGCGGTGGACATTTAAGAAATCAACTCATGAGAGTTTGGGTGAATGACGGGTAAGACCCGGCGAATGGCTTAAGTATGGACGGGAAGTGAAAGTTTTTGCAAGAAACGCTAAAATGATGAAAGTACATTTTGTAAGTATGTTCGAACTGAAGTTAAGTACAACACGTACTTCAATATGTTTATACAATAAGTGGCCGTTTGAACTTGAAATGTCAAACTGCAGAAGTTGGCAAATAATTATCAAATGGTAAGAATAGTACACAAGAAACGAAATGATTTATGTAGTATTGCATGTAAGTGAGAAATTTTGAAAGAAGTGTAGGCGAATAAACACCGAATAGAACGGGTAATTGAATGAAACGAGCTAACTGTTAATTTTGTAAATGAGAATGATAGAATGTTGAGGTGATAAAACTAGTAGAGTTGGTGAAAGGACGCTCATGAGCGGAAGCTCAACACATGGATGGATGAGATCAATGCAGAAATGATATGGACTTGTGAAGAAGCGGGCCGATCTGGTTTGCGGATTGTTTGCTTACGCAATAAAAGCAAGGTCAGTAACATGTTTAAATTAAGGTTGTTAAGAAGAAGTTTAGGTTGAATATACCTTCCATACAAAAAGGATGGTAATTTGGGTATGGCATCGTATTGGGTGTTTGACTTTGAAAAATCAACATAGGACAGGTTCAAACCCAGACTGGGTTCATGGCTAGGAATCTAAAATTTTTGAACGAAGATTTTGAATTATGATTTAATAATCCGAAAGTTACCTAAGAAAAGGTGAACATAGTAGTTGTAATAGTAGTGACAATAGAATAATGATTAGACTTCTAGTAAGTACGAATGAGTGAGAATAAATAATAGTTATACAGTAATAGTGAAAACTATGAATGGATGTTGGCAATATGTGTATGCACATGGTCTAAATTACCACATGTTAATAAAAGTATTAGAAGCATTCTTGACGGTGACATAATGTAGTAAGTTCGTAAGGAACGCCTTGGCAACTAATGCATGGATGCATGAATCAGGTATGAATTGTGAGTAAAAAAATAAAAAATAAAATAACAGCAACAACAACATTGAATTAAATCATTATGAATGATGAATGCATGAGAAATCCATGTTAATGTAAAAATGTAAGAAAAGAGGGTATAACTAATGGTTGCCCGCAAGTAAAATCACTATATGGTATGCACCTTGATTGAAATGAATGAATAGAAAGGTAAGGATGATGATGACTAGGGATTGGGTTTTCTCGCAAGAAATCGAAAATCTTGATAGATAGGAATGGATACATGGATATTAGTCTCGAAATATGAGCTATGGAATGTGTGACTAGTAGTTTCGCACAACGTGCTTAAGTATGCTTTCCATCATATAACCCTAATGATCGGACAATTGAATGATAAAAGTAAACATGCTAAGAAGGAAATGAACAAGGTTTCGGGGATGAAACCTTTTTTAAGGGGCACGTTTTCTTACGTAGATGTGAAAGGTACTAATTAAGTTATTCAACTTAGTTAAAACATAAGGAATAAGTATAAAGGAAATGAAAGTGTTGGTTACAAATAAACCAAAAAACCCAAGTAGAAGGACTAAAAGTAACTAATGAGCAAACTTTATAAAAATTATGCATTTTTCCTTGTGTGTGTACATACATTGATGTCTAGAGAGAGAGAGTGTGTGAGAGAGAGAACTCTCCAGTTCAATTTATCAATTTCAAGCCAAATCAAGACCAAATTGGATGTTGAAATCAATGCATGAATGAAGAATCATCATCATCATCATCATCTATTGCTAATAATCATGTGGTAAGTTGTAGGATTCAATTTGTTGATTTTGTATGAAGTGGGTTATGATCAATCCGTGAATTGATATGAATTAGGCATGATTGTGTATTTGAATCACCAAATGGAACTTGTGTTGTGTATGATTTGAAGTAATTTCATGTTTTGAAGTGAAACCCATTGGGGATGATGAAGTTGGTGACATGGGTATATCACCTATGTCCAATCCTTGTGCAAATATTAAATGTGTGATGTTGTATGTGATGAATTCTTGCTAGATAAATTGAGTATGATATGAAAATAATTGATGTTTAGTTTGTCTTGGTGAATGAAATTGATAAATAGGAAGAAAAGCATGAAATACTTGTACATTATGCTTAGAAAGTAGTATGCACACCAAGTGTTTAATGAAATGTCTAGGTGAAACTAGAAGGTTGTATGCAAGAACTTGATAAAATACATATGGAATGTGATAATAATTTAATTGTTAGTAAGCTTACATGAGGAAAGTGTGTTTGAATTAATCCATAGGAAGGTTTTGTTTGATTCAATATTTTGTAGAAGTGCACACTAGTGGCTTGCACACCATGTGTCGGACTAGTTGCTTAATGGTAATTTAGAAATGGGCGTGTATAACAAGTCTAGCGTATGGACTTACTAGTAAGGAATGATGTTATGGTTATGTTAATTTGGTTACTTTGTATGTGGATTGTCGAATATAAAATCATGAAAGCAATAGTTTGTGTAAGATTGGTTATGTGTATGATGTTTATGTAACTAAGTGATCATCTAGTTGGATGTTCCACACAACATGAATATGAAATGCGTATGACGTTATTACTATGGTCTACCATATAAAGATTAGTTTGTGTTCATAAATTGGAGGTTGTATGATAGAAGGGTTGACTTTCTAAAAGTTAACAAGGTATAAATAACATGGTTAGGCATGTTATGACATATGTAAGGTTAGAGAAATCATGATACCTGTGTTATACCAAATATATGTTATGATGATGATGGCATTGGGTTTCATGAATGTTGAATAATGAGATTATCAATTCATGTCTTATGCATATTAACGATTAACTAATAAACGTCAATGTAACTAAGGACTTGAAATGAACGTGGTACGAATGAAAATGCACGCTAATGATGTTGTGCATATGATGGCATGAAAGGACTGGAATCATATTAGCATGGGCTCAAGCGCGAAAGGCTAACTGGTCAAAAGAAGCAAGGAAACAAGCAAGAACACGGACACTTAAGGTAAGTGATTTCCGGATTCACTTCTTATTTTATAAATGAAGCTTGGTATGTTGAATATAGGAAACCATGTAAGAAGTTGTGGATAAGGGTAAGTACCAAGGTAAGTGTTGTTGTAGTAAGTTCTTATGTTTACGAATTTTAGTAATGTATTGTGTTTATGTTACATACTTATGATAGGCATAGAAATTTGTATTTTTGTTAAACGAAAATATATTGAAGTTTGATTCGTGTATACGGGTTGAAGAAGTAGGATGACATATGTATGAAAATGGGAATTGGCGTCGAATCGGATATAGTACATAGAAGGAATTCGACATCAAGACTCGTTAGAGAGTATGATTGAATGAATGCTAACAAAAGGATCATCATTATGTTCGATGGAAGGTCTGAATCTTATATTAGTTACTTATGAAATAACTAATTTGTGTGATATGGTTGTAGGTAAATTATCGAGTTAGGTGGCGTCAAGTTTGGAATGAACACACCGCTCGCATATCATGCTTCCGCGTTTTTCATGTTCAAACGGGTCAAAAAATTTGTAGTTATGTTTCACTTTTATCACACGCTTGTAAATTGTGTTTAAAACTATCGTGCTAGTATGTTGTCTATTCGTAAACTTTTAAGTAATCGTGTTTGGATTGTAGATGTTGGATTATTTTATGTTAATCAATGGAACGAGAACCTTTGTCAAATGTCCGTAAGTTTATAAAATGCGTTTTTGGACTCGTGCATGAATGGATCTTACAAGTTGGTATCAGAGCCAAGGTTTGAGCGATTCAAGTACAAGGACCAAAGTGCTTGAACTCAAACCAAAAGCTCATGTGTGGTGTGTGTTCGCTCCGAGGCGCAAAACAAGTAAATACATTTAAATTTTAAGAATTTCATATAACAGATAATGATACGGGATGTTACGGGATGTTATGGAGTGTTATGGAATGTTACCGGACGTTATGGGTCAGATCAGGTTGGAACGGAGCTTGGAAATGAGTCATACAAGCTGAAACAAATGAAAACAGCGTCGGTAACACAGAGGGGGCGTCACCGACGCTTCCCTGTTTTCCGAAGCGTTAAACTTCTGTCTAGACGATTTTCTGGCGACTCTACCATGAAACCTTGAGGACACTAAGGCTATAGGGTATGGTCATGACCACCATGACCTTCCACGTCAGCGCCATGTCACCCTCTAATCCACCATCCAAAATCACTATCTTAACGGTGTGGTCATGACCCAAACCACTATCCAACCGTTTTTTAGTATTAAAACTACATAACATTCAAATTTAAACTACATATTATAAATTAAGATAAGAAAACTACTCGTCGTTAACCCGGCTAAATTGCCAAACATGGTCAATCAAATCTGAACGAAGATGGTTATGCGTAGTCTTGTTGTATAACGCCCACATATTAGATTTCTTGTTGCCCTTCATCAACTAGTACAGCATTCTCATGAATGTTGTTATGATCATATTCACATATGGCGGTACCTTCGTCTTGGTAATTATGTTATGTAGCAAGATGCAAGCATACATACGGTATCTCAATGTTTTAAGTGTAAATGCTCGTGCTGGGTTTGCAACTATGTGCCATTTTTGTTGTAGGCCTCCAAATAGATGCTCAACATCTTTCCTAGCAGATTCTTGACATTTTGCAAATTTCTTTCTTTTTTCATCTTCTGGATACGGTATAGTTTTAATGGTCGTTGTGTTTATTGGGTATATTCCATCGGCTAGATAATACCCGTGCTTGTATTCTACTCCTGAAACCGCAAACCTAGAATCAGGCCCTAAACCATTAATGATATCATTGAAAACATTTGACTAACCAAAAACGTTGATGTCGTTATTTTAGGGAGTTGCGCGAACACGTTAGGAACTTGATTGTAGCTTGAAAAAGAAATTTGTGAAGTCATCCTCATCGGATCAATGGGTGTCGTGCACGGGGTTTGTGGCGGGTTGTTCGGATTGCTTAGATCCATCCTAGTATTTACTTTTCTTTGCTATTGTAGGTACAAATAGTATAACAAATTAAAATCCCATACAAAATATAAAAAATTATGAGCTCAAGCTCCTCCCGTTCGCGTGCACGCAGCTCTACCAACTGAGCTACGTGTCTAACCTGAAATATTTCTGTTTTTAATTATATTTATATACTAATTGAATTAAACCGAAAATCATTTATTTTTAAAAACGATTTTAATACATCGAACCGGTGTTCGCCACAGGTCTCGAACCCGGGACCCGTGGTTTAAGTTAACACACAGTCCACCGCTGGACTGTGTGTCTAACTTGTTAAATAGTCTGATTTTTATTATACTTATATACAAACTAAATAGTTTCGTTTCTGTTTTAAATAAAAAGTTTGATAATTGCCCGGACCGGTGCGGTAGTCCGCACTCGAACTCGTGACGTGTGATTAAACGTTCACACAGTCCACCATTGGACTGTGTGTCTATCTTGGTTATTATTCCGGTTTTTATTAAACTTAACATATATGAGCAGTGAATCCGGTTCGTTAAAAAAAAGAACATTTTTATTAAGGCGAGTGTGCGTGGGACAAGAATCGAACTCGAGACGTAAGCGTGTTTTATTTGCACACAGTCCACCGCTGGACTGTGTGTCTAACCCGAGATATATCTTGATTTTAATTAAACTTATACGATACTAAAACTTCGTCTTCTTCGTTAATCTTAACCAGAATCGGAAGTCCGACTGGTTCGAAGATTTAATCAAGTTTGTTAGTGTCTGGTGGTTAATTACATGTGAGATTAATAAGAAGAATAAGAGATTAAGTGTAAGGTATACCGAACAGTGGCTCCTCTGTTTCGCCGGTGAAACTCCGGTGACAGCAAACTATTCCGGCGACGTGTGTCTTGCGGCAGAGGGTCTTCAGCGAGCTTGAGGTGAGTGTAGGTGGCTTTGGTATGAGCTCTGGGGGTTCAGTAAGGCTCAAAGGTGAAAGGCTCGGTTTTCCGGCAAGTTGCAGAAATTTTCCGGCGAGTGGAATTACGTCGGGTAAAGGTGTGATTGTGAGCGAAAAAGCTAGCAGAGGTTTGAGGGGGTATTTATAGGGCAGAACATCGACGTATTTAGTCTGATTTCCGTCTTGATTCGTCGGTTAAAGATTTTCCAGCGGTTATAACTTGTGTCGCGGACTGGACATCGGTTATAACCGATGTAGTAGTTAAGGCTTCGGTTAAAACTGAAGAAACCGTCCAATCTCGACGAAATCGTCGGGATTTCCGACGACTGCGATTGGGCGCGTCGGTTTTGAATTCGAGACTTATAATATGTATTAATTGTTTCCATTAATTAACAAGAAACACAAGTGGCGCAGTGGTTGAGTGTGTGTGTGTTAAGTCGTTGCTGAAACCGGTTGACTGACCCGGGTTCGAAACCCGGCAGCAACCTTTTATTTTTAAACCACTATTTTTAATACTTTTTCAAATATAAATTATATATTCCAATATACTTATTAATTATGTATCGTTTAAAATTAATTTTGGCATTAAATACGCAACAAAATTTTTAACTGATTGTTCGGTTAATAAACGGAGCGGGTTTGGGTAAATCCGGTTTTTGACGGATGTTACAGTATCCCCTGCTTTTTAGAAATTTCGTCCCGAAATTTAAGTAGTGACATATTTGTCTAAAAAGGATGGTGTTTAGTTTGACAGTTACATACTTAGAAAAAAGTAAGAGTTTAAATTTTGTTTGAGGCGGTAACGTCCCTTGTAAGGTGTAGTACCCTGTTACAGGAATCGCTTTTTGTTGCCTACGGTAAAATATTGATAAGCAGAGTTGATTCGCTAAATATGATATCATGCGTAAGAGTTTTGATATGTTTGGAAGGATATGGTTATATCCTAAAGCAAAACTTCTAATACTACAACCTACATGGAACTTCTCATAACCGTCTAACAATGCCTCTGATCCTTTGACAAGAATACTTATATATAGGAAGTACCAGCGGCGTATCCACCATATTCTTGTCAAATTTTCATTGGTTTTATCAGTAAGTTATGATTGGTTCTATGATATGACTCTAGAACATAAATAAACACAACAACCAATATTTGAGTCCATATTCTGATAGCATACATGTTTGAATGGTGACAGTTCCTCTCTCGTTTGTTATGATGGAGAGGTTAGTTTATGTAGAAATAGAACACAATCCAATTTCTTTAAATGGCGAGATGATATAAATGTAACACAAATTTCAACCAAGACAATACTAAATCCTACATGGAACTTCTCATAACCGCCTGATAATGCCTCTGATCCTTTGGCAAGAATACTTATATATAGGAAGTACCAGCGGCGTATCCACCATATTCTTGTCAAATTTTCGTTGGTTTTATCCGCAAGTTACGATTAGTTACCAAGAAATTACTAAATCCTACATAGAACTTCTCATAACCGCCTGACAATGCCTCTGATCCTTTGACAAGAATACTTATATATAGGAAGTACCAGCGGTGTATCTACCATATTCTCGTCAAGTTTTTATTGGTTTTATCAGTGAATTATGATTAGTCCTATGTGACTCTAAAACATAAACAACACAACAACCACAGCTTGAGTCTAAATTCTGATAGTATACATGTTTGAATGATGACATTACCTCTCTCGTTTGTTATGATGGAGAGGTTAGTCATTGTGGAAGTGAGACATAGCTCAACTTCTATAAATGATGAAATTGAATACACTGAAATGTATGATGAACAAACTTCAACCAAAACATACTAAATCCTACATGGAACCTCTCATAACCGCCTGATAATGCCTCCGATCCTTTGACAAGAATACTTATACATAGGAAGTACCAGCGGCGTATCCACCATATTCTTGTCAAATTTTCATTGACTTTATCCGCAAGTTATGATTAGTTCTATGTGACTCTACAACAAACACAACAACCAAAAGATCGTATTGCATGTACTGAAAATGAAAAATGTCTGTGCGATCAAGGCTCAATCAAACGGAGCCGATCGTATTGCATGTACTGAAAATGAAAAATGTCTGTGCGATCAAGGCTCAATCGAACGGAGCGGATCGCATTGCATGTACTGAAAATAATAAATTTAATCTAAGCAATAATCACACAAACAGTTTATACATGGAACCTCTCATAACCGCCTGATAATGCCTCCGATCCTTTGACAAGAATACTTATATATAGGAAGTACCAGCGGCGTATCCACCATATTCTTGTCAAATTTTCATTGGCTTTATGCTTAAGTTATGATTGGTTCTATGTGATTCTAAAACATAAAGAAAAACATAAAACTAAACGATTGGAGTTGAATCTTGATTTTCGGTGAAAAGGACTAGTTGGGTGGTTTCGTTTGGGCCGTCATTATCTTCGTCAGGATTGGCGTTGATGTTGAAAACTCTTCCTCTTGCTGGTGGCCTAGTGATTGGGTTTTCTTGATTTACTTGGTTAACTGGGTTTGATTGAGCTTGAGCGTTTATGATGTTAACCAATCGAGGGCACGTGTTTCTAAAGTGAGTAGGGTCGCCACAATTGAAACAAGCTCGAACATATGGGAACATGGGGTATTGGGGTTGTTGATAGGTTTGGATCATGTTTTGAGTAGGGGGAGAGATTTGGTTTTGAGGGGTGCGGCAAACCTTGCTCAAATGACCATAGCGTCCACAAGTTGCACATAGTCGACAAGGTAAGGTAAGGGGATGGTGATAAAAACAGGTGTTACATCGAGGGTGAGGTCCAAGATATGGTTTCTTATTTGGGTAAGTTGAGTTGGGTGCCACTTGAGTGATTGGGATAGCTTGGATGGGTATGGCGTGTGAAATTGGTTGATTACGTTGGATAGTAGCGAAAAGCCCGTCTCTTTTTCTCTTAGAGATGGGTTGAGAAGGGGATTCGGTTTGGGTGGAGTTTGAAGTTTCAGTTGATGCTTTATCCTTCTTCTTCTCCTCCTTGAAGTCTTTGTTCCGGATTCGGTTCTCGGTGTGCTCTGTAGCTAACTCCATTGCTGCTTCCAAAGTTGCAGGCGTGGTACTTATTACAGAGTCTTGAATCTTTGACGGAAGACCTCGAATGTAGTGCTCGATCAAACGGTAGAGGGGAGTGAACAAGTTGGGAACCATTTGATTTAACTCGAGGAATCTTTTGTTGTATGTGGTGTGGTCGCCTTCCTTTTGCTTCAACGAATAGAACTCATCTTCTAATTTCTTGATTTCGCTCCTTGGGCAAAACCGTCTTGTCATGATTTCCTTCAACTCTTCCCAAGTCAAAGTCATAGCATCGTCAACGCCTCGTTTGGCCTTCTCTGTATTCCACCAAGTAAGTGATATCCCATATAAACGACCGGTAGCATATCGCACTTTGCGATCATCGGGGCAATCGAAATTTAGAAAAGTGTTCTCCATTTCTTCAAACCAATGGAGGAGAGCGGTGACACCTTCAGTCCCTTCGTATTTTGGAGGGTCGCATGATTTGAAAAGCTTGTAGGTGCATTTAGTGGTATTTGGGGGAGGGTTGATAATATTTTGATCTTCTTGGTTGACAGGATTAGCGGTAAGTGCTTGTTGGACTTGGATTACAATGTTGGGTATTACGGCAGCCATTTGTTGAGCGATTAGGGCAGCCATGCGCTCGCGGGCTTTTCCTGCTCTCATCTTCCTACGGGCGAGGCTAGAAGACATCTACAAGGAATACGTATCATGAGTATGAGTTGGATGTTTTTGGGATCATGGGTCGTATTTAGGAATGAACATTCATAAAATAAATATCGAAAAATAAATCTACTACATCCATAGGATGTCTTGGGCTTTGCTCGTCATTGGGCCTTGCCTGCCGCCATACTTCACCTTCGTAATCATGTGGGCCCCCATGAATACCGGGTTTTTCATATGGTTCGCATGTGTTAGCCTGGTTACGTACACTAAAACCCGGAGAAAATCGAGAAATACGTATATAACGTATGATATTCGGAATGTGTCCAGGTGTGGACACGGTGACACCTCAAAGTGGGGTTAGTTCGAACGACGTTTGGTGTGGCATGCTTTGTCCTAATAGGTCCTTCGTACTCTCATCGTTAGTCCCCAGGTAGGCAAACTGATCCGTTATATTGGATTTATACGAATGCCAACCTAGACAGGACGTTCCGACTACCGGTACTTGTACCCTTCCAGTTACTACATGCCCGTCACAGAACTTACTTTGATGAGATTTGAAAATTGCGACAAAATCTTTGAATAACGAGAGTATGAAAATGATTTGAATATATGAACATTGAAATATGTTTGATGAATGTGTATGTAAGTATGTATGTTTGACTGTAAGTATAAACAAATATGAAACAAATAAATATCATAAGTTTGTATGTAACCACCTAAACAATTAAAATTTAGGCAACTATAGTATAGGCTCTAAGGGTCTAATAACCTATCCTATATCCCTATAGTCATGGCTCTGATACCAATCTGTCACACCCCGACTCGCAGCGGAAAAGGTGATCGAGGCATGATTGGGTTATCATCAAAGCTCATGACATTTATTATAACGTTTCATATTCATTAATACATTTTAATGGGAATATACAATCATAATTACATCATGTCCTAAACATCAATCTAGGCTTCATTTTTTTCTTCTAAGGCATTTCCTATGTTTTCCTTGCTTCATCCTGTTCACCTGTATCATGTGTAAAAATGGTTTTTGGATCAACAAAAAGTTGGCGAGTGAATCCTATGAAAAACATTTGAACAAGTTTATTTAATTGATTATAAAATAAAGTGCACAACCACACATGAGTAAAAATAGATGTAAACTTATTCACCCATCAATTAATATTAAATAATGCACACATGAACAATAATGGATCGTTTTGAGGCACGCGTTGCTCAACTCGTCTCTCGCGAGGAACTGATGGGCCTAATGAAATGATTTGCATATACTTGACAATATGAAATACATAACTACAAACAATATAAACTAAATAATACACACACGAACAATAATGGATTTGTTTTGAGGCACGCGTTGCTCAATTCGTCTCCCACGAGGAATTGATGGGCCTAATGAATGAATTGCATATAAATCGACAATATGAAATACATAACTACAAACAATATATACAATCTAAGTTTAGATCACAATATGGTATGGCACAAGTTTAAATAAACGAGTTAATTTTGGTGACACATGACACACCCCAAAACGTGTAATTAAAAAGGGGAGTTGTAAGATTCACTCATATTGGGTGCGTTCGGTTGATGATGTTGAATACGCACGAAGTTGGATTTAACCACGAGTGAAACTAACCTAGATAATAACATAATGGTTTGGTAAATAAGTGGATTTTATTAATCAATTTTAGTAGGATGATTGGATATATTTTTGTGAGTTTAAGGCTATTTTCTAACCTTAAAAACGTTATGCTTAAGTATTTTTAATTGATTTTTAAATAAAATAAATAAATAAAAATAATAAAAAAATGTTGACTTTTTGCGACCGTTGACCGTTGACTTGTTGACCGGTCAGACTGTGTAATTGTGTGCGCCGGGTGAGGCTCGAACCCGAGACCTCCCGTCGCGTGCACGCAGCTCTACCAACTGAGCTACGTGTCTAACATGAAATATTTCTGTTTTTAATTATATTTATATAGTAATTGAATTAAACCGAAAATCATTTATTTTTAAAAACGATTTTAATGCATCGAACCGGTGTTCGCCACAGGTCTCGAACCCGGGACCTGTGGTTTAAGTTAACACACAGTCCACCGCTGGACTGTGTCTAACTTGTTAAATAGTCTGATTTTTATTATACTTATATACAAACTAAATAGTTTCGTTTCTGTTTTAAATAAAAAGTTTGATAATTGCCCGGACCGGTGCAGTAGTCCGGACTCGAACTCGTGACGTGTGATTAAACGTTCACACAGTCCACCACTGGACTGTGTGTCTATCTTGGTTATTATTCCGGTTTTTATTAAACTTAACATATATGAGCAGTGAATCCGGTTCGGTAAAAAAAAGAACATTTTTATTAAGGCGAGTGTGCATGGGACAAGAATCGAACTCGAGACGTAAGCGTGTTTTATTTGCACACAGTCCACCGCTGGACTGTGTGTCTAACCCGAGGTATATCTTGATTTTAATTAAACTTATACGATACTAAAACTTCGTCTTCTTCGTTAATCTTAACCAGAATCGGAAGTCCGACTGGTTCGAAGATTTAATCAAGTTTGTTAGTGTCTGGTGGTTAATTACATGTGAGATTAATAAGAAGAATAAGATATTAAGTGTAAGGTATACCGAACAGTGGCTCCTCTGTTTCGCCGGCGAAACTCCGGTGACAGCAAACTATTCCGGCGACGTGTGTCTTGCGGCAGAGGGTCTTCAGCGAGCTTGAGGTGAGTGTAGGTGGCTTTGGTATGAGCTCTGGGGGTTCAGTAAGGCTCAAAGGTGAAAGGCTCGGTTTTCCGGCGAGTTGCAGAAATTTTCCGGCGAGTGGAATTACGTCGGGTAAAGGTGTGATTGTGAGCGAAAAAGCTAGCAGAGGTTTGAGGGGGTATTTATAGGGCAGAACATCGACGTATTTAGTCAGATTTACGTCTTGATTCGTCGGTTAAAGATTTTTCGGCGGTTATAACTTGTGTCGCGGACTGGACATCAGTTATAACCGATGTAGTAGTTAAGGCTTCGGTTAAAGCTGAAGAAACCGTCCAATCTCGGCGAAATCGTCGGGATTTCCGACGACTGCGATTGGGCGCGTCGGTTTTGAATTCGAGACTTATAATATGTATTAATTGTTTCCATTAATTAACAAGAAACACAAGTGGCGCAGTGGTTGAGTGTGTGTGTGTTAAGTCATTGCTGAAACCGGTTGACTGACCCGGGTTCGAAACCCGGCAGCAACCTTTTATTTTTAAACCACTATTTTTAATACTTTTTCAAATATAAATTATATATTCCAATATACTTATTAATTATGTATCGTTTAAATTAATTTGGGCATTAAATACGCAACAAAATTTTTAACTGATTGTTCGGTTAATAAACGGAGTGGGTTTGGGTAAATCCGGTTTTTGACGGATGTTACAAAAGTTCACTAGAAAAATATAGTTCAAACATGATTTAGGTACTAGACAACTGGTTTAAGCATCACTAAACAAATGTTGAAGCTTAATTCTTCGCTTAAAACCACGTGCATTCTACTCTAAAGGGAAACTTGTAAATATGAATCCACTTAGAATAATCGGTTTAATTACTTGGTAAAAAAAACTCTCGTTCCACTCAAAGGGTAAACTTGTAATTTTGAATCCATCAAGAATGATCTATTTCAGTTATGCGCCTCTCTCTTCCATCTCAGCCCCCTCACCTCCACATTCACATCTGCAGAATTCGACGGACCGCATTGAAGATGGTCTAAAAACGACTTATTTCACCCTTATATACACCCTAAAATAAGTAACTATTCTTCACCCAAACACTAAAAACTATCTTAACATCAAACCACAACATATAGTTTAATTGCACTTCTAAACGTCCCTAAATCAGCAAATCATATGGGTAGATCAAGATGGGGTGATTAGCATAAAACCAAACAAGAATCTAAAATCATAAAAACTCACAAATATTTGAAACTAAGAGTCTTACATATTTATTAGTTGCCAAAGGATCAAAAGTATAATTCTCACTGTCTAAACTCCTTCGTGAAATCCCTGTTACATGCTTAATATAAGAACCGCTGAACCAGACCGTTTAAGACTAGTTCGGTTCTAGCAGGTTACTAAAACTTTAGACATTAAAATCAAAGAACCTAATGAAGCGACTAACACACTGAAACAACTAAAGACTGAACATTTTTTTGTTACGTATTATTTAACTGAATAAAACAAACCTGGTATACTTGTCGTCTTGTTCTTGTTGTCGTTGCTGCTGCTTGTCGTCTTGTTGGAGGAGTAGAAAAAAGTGTTAGGGTTCTTGTTGCCGATACTGTTGCTACTGTTCTTGTTGTCGTTGCTGCTGCTGAATGGTTTAGGGTTTGTTTGATATGAGGAGATGATGGATGAATAGAAAATAGGTTAATTTTGTTTATCTATTTATTGTTGCCAAAGCTAGAAAATCTAAAAAAGTGGGACGTGGTTTCTGTGGATTAATCCATGCACACCACGACATGATGCTCCAAGGGGATGGTGTAGGTGTGAATCATGTTCCTATGTGGCAATTAACGACCCAATCCATGCCCCCACACCCTTCAGCCTAAGCAAGAACTAAAAGAGCTTCACCATTTCTCTTAGAACCCGTTTTGGATTAACTTAGTCATTTAACCGAGGTCTAGGAGGCTTGGGTACGTAGGAATGGAAGTCTAACACGAACCAAAGATGTGGCAGATGAGTTTTGGCTTGTTGGGCAGTCATACGACCCATATGGCCCTCACATGGCTCCTTTTCGTATGGCCCTCACATGGCCGTTTGTTCAAAACTGTATGCGAAACAATCGGCTTGTTTGTGGCTTTCTGCAAGGTGCTTGACAGATACACGTATGACCCGTATGTAAACCCATATGTCATTTTTTTAACTTCTCAAAAAAACATAAGAATAGAATGAAGAAAACCTTTGGGACCTCTTTCTACACTTAATATATGTTATTAAGTCTTTTTGAAATTAGGGTGCTACAATAATTAAGCAACCTATTTTATTATTACGCATGTTATACGAAAAGTATGTAGACTTTATAAAAAAACACCCTTTTTAAGTATAACAAGATTATACTTAAATTAATGATAATAAAATAATAGACTTTATAGTATAGTTCTTTTTTATATAAATAGAGTCGATGTAAAAAAGTTTCAAACGTTTTAAAAAAATACAAAATTTGATAAAAGTATACTACTGTAGGCTATATCAATTTTACCTCTGAACACTTTTGATGCGTGAAAATTTGATGATGGGGCAATCTTCGTAATCTCAACCATTGATTTCTTAATCTAAGGTGTAAAATATTTCCTAGTTCCTACATTTTGCAGGTTAAGGACTCCATATAGCTTCTCTGATAAAAGTATACTACTGTAGGCTATATGAATTAAAAACTGTAATTTTTTTTTTATTTTATTTCTCTCTAACTATCGATAAGTAAACCGTTAGTTAGACTAATTTATACTCGACTCACGGTAATTAATCGATTCTCAAAATAGCTTCTCTGATTTATCTTAAAAAAGTTGCAATAGGTTATGATATTCACTCAAGACTTCAGGTTCATTTCTCGGTATCATTAAAGACTTCATCTTACAATCTTAGGTATCCAAGAGTTCCACAAATTAGGTATCTAAGGGCTGATTGACAACTTATGAATGGGTAAGTGTTGAACTAGTAAGAGATCTGAACTATTAAGTGTTGAACCAATAAGAGGTCTGAATCTTGCCAGTATAATGCTTAATCGTTTAGAGACAATGTTTGACCAATTCAGATAAGAAGTCTTAACCATTCAGAGGCAAATGCCTGATCATTTAGGCATCTGCTCGTGAAACAAACAGTCTAAACCATTAAGTGCTAAACCAGTAAGAGTTTTGAACCATTAAGAGCTAAACAAACAACCCCTAAGAGTTCCATTTCAGGTGATCTGTTAGGCTCATTTGTTATATGACTTCACTAGTTATCATCATATGTATGTCGGCCCTAAGACCACATGGTGTGGGTGTGGTTTAGTGGTGTTTATGCCACACTGCGCCGCACACACCACCCCGGGAACAACGTTGTCCATGGCTTTTATGTTTGGGCTTAGGGTTTTCCATCAACGTGGAGGTGGTTTGTGGGTTGAAATGGCGTGTGCTGATTGGGGTGGCTTATAACTGTTGGATCCCAACGGCACAATTTAAAAAAAAGATGTTTCACTTACAAAAACAATTTATCCCACCTATATAAAAAAAACTCAAACTTTTCACCATGTTCACCTCACTTTCTTCTATCCAACTCTATTTCATCCTTCATTTTTACAAAACCTCACAACTTTTTATTAAAAATAACGCATCCAAACAACCCCAACTTCAATCAGAACAACCCCTATGGTGTGGGCAAAGTACCGAACACCACTTAGCTTCAAGGGTCTCAACCTGTCATACCCTAACCGATGGCGGAAACAACAGGGCCGGACGAAATAGATTGTTCTATACATCACAGCTTGCTAAATATGAAAATATTTAAATAAAATTCCATTTTTCATTGATGAACGAAGTGGTACATTGTTTGGAATGACATTCAAATACGACAAAATGACAAGTACATAAATTTAAAACATGTTTCTCCATCCTACTAGATTCTTGAAACGTTAAAGCATCAATCTCCTGCAATATATATTAAAGCAATAGTAAACACATAAAGCATTGGTGAGTATACAAGTTTTGGCTACTAGCATAGATACAGAAGTTGTCATCAATTCTACATGGCATAAAAGTATATTAAGGCATGAAACACAACATAGATAGCATGCAACAATCATATGTCAGACCAATTGTGTCCATAAAAGTTGCGTATATTGTCACGGAAGCGAAAAAGACCGTGATTGAATAACTTAACATAGACCCTTCCTAAGGGTAGTGCGCTAATCCTATAGCGCAATACATGTTAAGGTTGGCTCATGATGTTAATGACAAATATTGTGCAAGAAAGGCTTCTAGCATGTATGCATCATAAGCATACCGATTAAGCATGTAATAATGGATTGATTAATTTGAATAATGTGATTGATCTTGTGATTGTGATTTTGATAAGGTTGTATATATTGCACCTAAAAGTGTATAAATGTAAAATGGGATCATGTAAACTCACGGTTTGCAAAGCTTCCAAAGAAGTCGTGAATTTGATGAGTCTTCAGATTGGAACACCGAAGTTACCCTACAATAGGGAAATGAGGGTGCGTGAGTTCATGGATTTTGATTGATGGATTTGGTTCGGAATTTAGATGATAGAAAAAATATATATGAGAAAATACATCTTGTCTTAGACGCTTGTTTGGACACGATGTATTGGTGGGTTTTCACGGATACTAATTCATCCATTAGAATCCAAACGTTGAGTAATCAAGAACTAAGATGGTGAGCACCATAACTCATAATACTCATCCATGATTTGGTTGGCACTATGGTTGTCACACCCCGACCCGCAGCGGAATAAGAGTCGGGGCATAATTGGGTTATCACCAAAGATCATGATGTTTACTAAAATGTTTCATATTTATTAAATTCAAATTACAACTTAAATATCCAAATCAAAATTCATACAATTACAAGGAAATGAAACTATGTAAATAATCCAAGCTTAAACTGATTTATTCTTCTAGGCCTTCCTATATGTTTCTTGCCTCAGCTGGATCACCTGTATCATGTGTAAAACGGGGGATATTTTGGGTCAACAAAAGTTGGCGAGTGAACCTTGATAAAACATGGTTGTTATTTTCTTGTTTTATTTATTATGGAAAATTTGTGCAATAATCACATGTGAGCAAACATATATAAGTAAACAAACACAAACCACTTGAATGAGTATATGAAATGAATGATGATGAATGTGAGATCAAGGCTCAATCAAACGGAGCCGATCTTATGAGGCACCTGATGCTCAACCCGTCTCCCACGGAGAACTGATAGGCCTAATGATATGCGTGCACTGAAAATGATAAATCCAAACTACATATAATCCACACAACAATTGATACACATTTGATACACATTTGATCACGGATATGATGTATGCACAAGTGTTTAAATATAATAAAGAATTAAACGACACATGATACACCCCAAAACATGATTAAAACGGGGAATTGATAGAGATTCACTCACATTGGGTGCGTTCTTTGATTACGTTGGATGCGCACGAATTTTAGGATTTGATCGACGAGGGAAAAACTAACCTAAAATAATAACGGAATGATTCGGTAAATTAATGGATTTTATTTGGGATTAATACTTTTAATTCATAATCTTAATAGGATTTTTAGATTTATTTTTGTGAGTTTAATGAAATTTTCTAACTTTAAAAATCTTATTTTTAAGTATTTCTAAATAATTTTCTAATTAAATAAATAAATAAAAAGAAATAATTTTTTTGACTTTATGACCGTTGACCGGTCGGACTGTGTATTTATATGCGCTGGTGAGGTTCGAACTCGGGACCTCTCGTATACGTGCACGCAGCTACCAACTGAGCTACGTGTCTAACCCGAAATATTCTCTGTTTTAATTATATTTATATACTAATTAATTTTAAACTTATTTGATTTTTTTTTAAAAATGATTTATATGGCCGAACCGGTTGCAGGGACCCGGAGTCGAACTCGGGTCCTTTGGTTCGAGTGCGCACAGTCCAACCAGTTGGGCTGTGTGTCAAATCTGTTTAACTTATGGTTTGTATTACTCTTATAAACATTCTGTGACTTGATCTGATTAAGTTTTAAAAATGTTGGTTTTATTTCTGAAAGTCGGTAACGTGTGCGATTCGAACCCGGGACGTGTGTATTCTTTGTGCACACAGTCCACCGCTGGACTGTGTGTCTAACCCGTTCGAATATCCAGTTTTAATTATATTTATACTTATACTCGACTTCATCTTCTTCGTTTAAGAATACAGAACAGTGAAATCCGACTGTTCTTGTTTAATCGTTCACGATCTATACTTGATTGAAATGGACAGAGAAATTAAATGATATGGTATACCAGTCAGCGGGTTTGATTCGGTTTTCCGGCAAGTGTCGTCGGCTCTGATTTGTGATGTCCGACTGTATGAACTGTTTAACAGTTTTGATTATTGATTTGAACGATTAAAACATAAATTAAGAGATAGCAGAGAAGTTTAGACAGTTATACCGACTGATGAATGAATACGGTTTTCTGACGATCGATTCCGGCGAAGTTCCGGCGAAATTGAAATTCTCCGGCGACGAGCTAAAGCTTCGAAAAAGTGAGCGGTTCTGAGCGAAAGGATTTCCGGAAGATTGAGTGGGTATTTATAGGGAAGAACTGAATGAATTGGGTCCGATTTTGGGTCTTGATTCGCGGTCAAAGGTTTTCCGGCGGTTATGACCGAGATTGATGGTTAGACATCGGTTATAACGGATGTCGAAGTCGGTTAACGTGTTTTAGTCAAAAGGAAAATGGCAAGAATTGCAGATTGCCTATTTTTCCGGTGACGACTAGTCTGGGCGCGCTGATTACTGGATTTGATTTTCGGGTTTATTATAACTCTTATTTGTTTCCTTGATTATCACAAAAGCAGTGTGTGGCGGAGCAGTGTGTTGTGTGTTTTGGGTTGTGGGTGACCCGGGTTCGAAACCCGGTGTCTGCATTTATTTTTTTATTCATTATTTATTAGTAATTATAAATTATGGTTTTTAAATTCTAATATATTTATTGATTATGTATCGTTTAAAATTAATATCAACCATAAATACGCAACGAAATTTATATCTAGATATTTGATTGATAAACGAAGCGGGTTTGGAAACCCGTTTTTCGACAAATGTTATAGTATCCCCTACTTTTAGAAATTTCGTCCCGAAATTTAAGTAGTGGTAGCAGGAAAAAGATGCTGGTATTTTTCGCGCATTGAGTCTTCACGTTCCCAAGTAAACTCAGGTCCTCGTTTCGACTCCCAATGTACCCTGACAATTGGAATACGACTTCGTCTTAAACGCTTCTCTCCGAAGTCCATGATTTCTACTGGTCTTTCAATGAAATGCATAGATTCATCGATCTGAATGTCTTCTAGAGGAATATGGAGGTTTTCATCGGCGAGGCACTTCTTCAAGTTTGATACGTGGAATGTGGGATGAATTCTGTTGAGCCCTTCTGGTAGGTCAAGCTTGTATGCCACAGGACCTACTCTTTCGAGTATCTTGAAAGGTCCTACGTAGCGTGGTGCTAGCTTGCCCTTCTGGCCAAAACGAACCACTCCCTTCCACGGTGATACTTTTAAAAGTACTTGATCACCAATGTCAAATTCCAAAGGCTTTCGTCGTTTGTCTGCATAACTCTTTTGACGACTTTGAGCCGCTAGAAGATTGTTTCGAATTTGAATGACCTTGTCGGTTGTTTCTTGAATTAACTCTGGACCGGTGATTTTGATTCCCCAATTTCGTGCCAACATACTGGAGATCGGCACTTACGACCATATAAAGCTTCGAAAGGAGCCATGCCGATACTTGAATGATAGCTATTGTTGTACGAAAATTCAACTAATGGTAGATGAGCGTCCCAATTCCCTTTGAAGTCTATGACACATGCTCGAAGGATGTCTTCAAGAGTTTGGATAGTGCGTTCAGATTGTCCATCAGTTTGAGGATGAAAAGAGGTACTGAGGTCTAATCGTGTACCCAAGGCGGTTTGTACGGCTCGCCATGTTCTTGAAGTGAAACGACCATCACGATCTGAAATGATGCTTAAAGGTACACCATGACGGCTTACGATCTCGCTGATGTAGATATGAGCTAACTTCTCGTTCTTGAAGTCCTCGCGAATCGGTATGAAGTGAGCTGATTTTGTAAGACAATCAATGATTACCCATATGGTGTCATACCCACTGGAGGTGCGAGGTAACCCGGTGATGAAATCCATGGTTATGTTTTCCCACTTCCATACAGGTATTTCGGGTTGGACTAGAAGTCCTGAAGGTCTTTGATGTTCAACTTTTACTTTGGAACAGGTAAGGCACTTGGAAACAAAAACAGCGATATCCTTTTTCATGCCCAGCCACCAGTAGGTGGATCGTAGGTCTTGATACATCTTGTCGGCTCCTGGGTGTACAGAGTATCATGTTTTGTGCGCCTCGTTCATGAGGAAATCACGAAGGTTATCGCGATCAGGAATCCATATGCGATTTAAATAGTATAGAATATCGTCGGATTTGGCTTCGATTTTGAGTTCAGCTCCACATGACAGCTCATCGCGTACGTCATTTTCTGTTACAGAAACATGTTGAGCTGCTCGGATTCGATCTTTGATGCCGGTTATGATTTGCGAACAGAGAAGACGAATGGAGTTCGCATAACCTTTTCGACTGAGTGCATCAGCCACCACGTTTGCCTTGCCAGGATGATACCGAATTTCACAGTCGTACTCGCTGAGAAGTTCGACCCATCTTCGTTGCCTCATATTCAACTCCTTTTGGTTGAAGATATGTTGGAGGCTTTTGTGGTCAGTGTATATTTCACACTTGGTACCATAAAGGTAATGTCTCCATATCTTGAGAGCGAACACAACGGCTCCAAGTTCCAGGTCGTGGGTGGTGTAGTTCTTCTCATGAACCTTGAGTTGCCTAGAAGCATAGGCTATCACTTTTCCTCTTTGCATTAATACACAGCCAAGCCCTTGCCCTGATGCGTCGCAATATACTACAAAGTCATCGCAGCCTTCAGGGAGTGTGAGGTTAGGTGCGTCACAAAGTTTTTGCTTTAGAGTTTGGAAGGCTTCTTCTTGTTTAGGTCCCCATATGAAGGGTTTTCCTTTATGAGTCAAAGCCGTGAGTGGTACAGCAATACGGGAAAAATTTGCAATGAAGCGGCGATAGTAACCGGCCAAACCAAGAAATGACCTTACTTCGGTAGGGGTACGTGGCGCTTGCCATTCCTGTACTGCCTTGATTTTTGAAGGATCGACATGTATTCCCTTGTCATTGACGACATGTCCAAGGAATGTACTTCTCTTAACCAGAATTCGCATTTTGAGAATTTAGCGTAGAGCTTTTCAGTCCTTAAGAGTGTAAGGATGAGTCGAAGGTGTCGTTCATGATCAGATTTAGACTTGGAGTAGATAAGGATATCGTCGATGAAGACTATGACGAAACGGTCGAGGTAGGGTTTGCATACCCTATTCATTAGATCCATGAATACAGCGGGGGCGTTGGTTAAACCAAATGGCATGACCATGAATTCGTAATGACCATAACGAGTCCGGAAGGCGGTCTTTGGGATATCTTCTTCATGTACTCTGAGCGGATGATAACCAGAACGAAGATCGATTTTTGAAAAACAGGTAGCGCCTTGAAGTTGATCTAGGAGGTCATCGATGCGAGGTAGTGGATAGCGATTTTTAACCGTTAGCTTGTTGAGTTCTCTGTAGTCGATACACATGTGAAACGTTCCATCTTTCTTCTTCACAAAAAGAACAGGTGCACCCCAAGGCGAGGAGCTAGGGCGTATGAATCCCTTGTCAGTCAGCTCTTGCAGATGACTGGCCAGCTCTTGCATTTCAGATGGGGCTAACCTATAAGGAGATTTTGCGACTGGTGTAGCGCCAGGTACAAGATCGATGCAGAATTCGACTTCTCTCACTGGAGGGAGTCCTGAAATGTCATCGGGAAAGACTTGTGGAAATTCTTTCACAACTGGTATATCTTCGAGTTTCCTTTCCTTGTTTCACTTTTTGACGACGTGAGTTAGGAATGCGACATAGTTCTTGCGGATATATCTTCGGGCTTGAAGGCAGGACATTAGTTTGAGTCCTTTCGAAGGGGTTTCTCCAAAAATACGTAGAGTCTGACCGTCTGCAAGAGGAATGCGAATGAACTTTTCGCGGCATACTACTTCAGCATGATGCTGGCTGAGCCAGTCCATACCGATTATAACATCGAAACTTCCCAACTTCATAGGAATGAGGTCAACTGGAAAATCGTGATCGTTTAGAGTGAGGGTACAATTTCGTATAATAGAATTTAATAAAACAGGTTTTCCGTCAGCAACTTCCACCGTTAGAGATTCCATGAGATTATCACGAGTTTGGTTGAGGATAGGTTCGAATTCTAAGGACACAAAACTCTTATCTGCGCCAGTATCGAATAACATGGATGCATAACTACCATTGATGAGAAACGTACCGTTAACCACGTTGTTGTCAGCCCTAGCTTGGTTGGCATTGATGTTGAAAGCTCTTCCTCTGGCAGGTGGAGGAGCTTGGTTGGCTTGGTTTACTGGGTTCGCTTGGGCTTGAGCATGGATGATGTTCACCAAGCGTGGACATGTGTTCCTGAAGTGGTTTGGGTCTCCACAGTTGTAACAAGCTCGCATGGGTTGCATCATGGGGTAGTTGGGTTGGTAGTAGGATTGGGCTATGTGTTGTGCAGATGGTAGAAGTAAGGGTTGTTGGGCTTGACCCACTATCTGATGGTGGGTTTGGGTTGGGGGTTGATTGCGGTTCATTCGTTGAAGTGTGCGACAAGTTTGAATGGTGTGACCCGCACGGCCACAACTGGTGCAATGTTGGCAAGGAGTTTCGGGAGGGTGATGGTACTGACAACGGTTGCATTTTGGGTGTGGGCCGGTGTATGGCTTTTTAAATGGTGCAGCTGAGGGAGCAATTTGGGTGATTGGTGCAGCAGTGATAGGAGGGTTGGTTTGAGTGACAGCAAAATTCTTGCTGTTGCGTTTCCTCTTACAAGCAAACCTTGAGGAGGAGACCGAGTGGGTTGTAGTTGGGGTCTCTGTGGGTGCTTTCTTCTTTTCATCTTTAAATTTGCCGTTCCGAATGCGATTTTCAGTGAGTTCTGTAGCTAACTCCATCGCAGCTTCAAGTGTTGCAGGCGAAGTGCTTAAGACCGAGTCTTGAATTTTCGAGGGAAGACCTCGAATGTAGTGTTCAACCAAGCGGTACACGGGGGTGAACAGATTAGGGATCATCTGGTTTAGCTCGAGAAATCTTTTGTTATAGGAAGTGTGATCTCCTTCCTTTTGTTTTAGTGAGTGGAATTCATCTTCCAACTTTTTGATTTCGCTTCTTGGACAGAAGCGTCTGGTCATGAGTTCCCTTAACTCTTCCCATGTTAAGGCCATGGCATCTTCAACTCCTCGTTTACCCTTTTCTGTGTTCCACCAGGTAAGGGCTACCCCAAACAGTCTTCCTGTTGCATAACGTACCTTGCGATCCTCGGGACATCGCAATTGAGGAAAGTGTTCTCCATTTCTTCAAACCAGTGAAGGAGAGCAGTAACACCTTCGGTCCCTTCATACTTTGGGGGATCGCAAGATTTGAAGTGTTTGTAGGAGCACTTTTTGGAGGGAGGGTTGGCGATGCTCTTGTATTGGGAGGGTTGATGGGATTTGCGGTGAGGGCTTGTTGAACTTGAATTACGATGTTAGGAAGCACTACGGCCATTTGTTTAGCAATTTGTGTGGCCAAGCGTTCGTTTGACCTTCCTGACTTTCTACCTCCACGTAGTTGCCTAGCCGACATCTACAGGAACATACATAGGAAGATTGTGAGTTTAAGAAGTTTTTAGGTGTCATGTGTCGTTAAAAGAATAAAAATAACATAACTATCAATAATGCAACTACATCCATAGGATGTCTTGGGTTTGCTCATGTTTGGGCCTCCAATGTCCCCCATACCATCGCCTGTATAGTCATGTGGGCCCCCATGACTATTGGGCTTGGTAGGATTCACATTGTTGTTGGCGGATTAACACTCGCATCACCCGAATGAAAACCGAAAAATATGATTGCGAGATGTATGGTAGGAGGGTGTCCAGGTGTAGACACAATGACAATTCAAAGTGGGGTTAGCTCACACGACGTTTGGTATAGCATGCTTTGGCCTAATAGGTCCTTCGTACTCTCATCGTTAGTCCCAGGTAGGCAAACTGGTCCTTTATTTTGGATTTATACGAATGCCAAGCCTAGACAGGACGTTCCGACTACCGGTACTCGTACCCTTCCAGTTACTACATGCCCGTCATGAGAACTCACTTTGATGTGATTTGAAAATACAAAAATCATTGCAAAAATCATGGGAATTGTGAGGTGTGTGCTCTCATGGATATGATATGTTATGAGGATATGATTTATGATGAGCATTGTATAATAACATGTATTTGTGAGCATGCTTGCATAACATTGAGTGTAACAATAAACATAAACCATATAAACATCATGAATTTTGTATGTAACGCATAAACAATTTAAAATTTTAATCAATATAGTATAGGCTCTAAGGGTCTAATAACCTATCATATATCCCTATAGTCATGGCTCTGATACCAATCTGTAGCGGAATAAGAGTCGGGGCATAATTGGGTTATCACCAAAGCTCATGATGTTTACTAAAATGTTTCATATTTATTAAATTCAAATTACAACATAAATATCCAAATCAAAATTCATACAATTACAAGGAAATGAAACTATGTAAATAATCCAAGCTTAAACTGATTTATTCTTCTAAGCCTTCCTATATGTTTCTTGCCTCAGCTGGATCACCTGTATCATGTGTAAAACGGGGGATATTTTGGGTCAACAAAAGTTGGCGAGTGAACCTTGATAAAACATGGTTGTTATTTTCTTGTTTTATTTATTATGGAAAATTTGTGCAATAATCACATGTGAGCAAACATATATAAATAAACAAACACAAACCACTTGAATGAGTATATGAAATGAATGATGATGAATGTGAGATCAAGGCTCAATCAAACGGAGCCGATCTTATGAGGCACCTGATGCTCAACCCGTCTCCCACGGGGAACTGATGGGCCTAATGATATGCGTGCACTGAAAATGATAAATCCAAACTACATATAATCCACACAACAATTGATACACATTTGATCACGGATATGATGTATGCACAAGTATTTAAATATAAAAAAGAATTAAACGACACATGATACACCCCAAAACATGATTAAAACGGGGAATTGATAGAGATTCACTCACATTGGGTGCGTTCTTTGATGACGTTGGATGCGCACGAATTTTAGGATTTGATCGACGAGGGAAAAACTAACCTAAAATAATAATGAAATGATTCGGTAAATTAATGGATTTTATTTGGGATTAATACTTTTAATTCATAATCTTAATAGGATGTTTAGATTTATTTTTGTGAGTTTAAGGAAATTTTCTAACTTTAAAAATCTTATTTTTAAGTATTTCTAAATAATTTTCTAATTAAATAAATAAATAAAAAGAAATAAATTTTTTTTTGACTTTTATGACCGTTGACCGTTGACCGGTCGGACTGTGTATTTATATGCGCTGGTGAGGTTCGAACTCGGGACCTCTCGTATACGTGCACTCAGCTCTACCAACTGAGCTACGTGTCTAACCCGAAATATTCTCTGTTTTAATTATATTTATATACTAATTAATTTTAAACTTATTTGATTTTTTTTTTAAAAATGATTTGTATGGCCGAACCGGTTGCAGGGACCCGGAGTCGAACTCGGGTCCTTTGGTTCGAGTGCGCACAGCCCAATGGGCTGTGTGTCAAATCTGTTTAACTTATGGTTTGTATTACTCTTATAAACATTCTGTGACTTGATCTGATTAAGTTTTAAAAATGTTGGTTTTATTTCTGAAAGTCGGTAACGTGTGCGATTCGAACCCGGGACGTGTGTATTCTTTGTGCACACAGTCCACCGCTGGATTGTGTGTCTAACCCGTTCGAATATCCAGTTTTAATTATATTTATACTTATACTCGACTTCATCTTCTTCGTTTAAGAATACAGAACAGTGAAATCCGACTGTTCTTGTTTAATCGTTCACGACCTATACTTGATTGAAATGGACAGAGAAATTAAATGATATGGTATACCAGAACAGCGGGTTTGATTCGGTTTTCGGGCAAGTGTCGTCGGCTCTGATTTGTGATGTCCGACTGTATGAACTGTTTAACAGTTTTGATTATTGATTTGAACGATTAAAACATAAATTAAGAGATAGCAGAGAAGTTTAGACAGTTATACCGACTGATGAATGAATACGGTTTTCTGACGATCGATTCCGGCGAAGTTCCGGCGAAATTGAAATTCTCCGGCGACGAGCTAAAGCTTCGAAAAAGTGAGCGGTTCTGAGCGAAAGGATTTCCGGAAGATTGAGTGGGTATTTATAGGGAAGAACTGAATGAATTGGGTCCGATTTTGGGTCTTGATTCGCGGTCAAAGGTTTTCCGGCGGCTATGACCGAGATTGATGGTTAGACATCGGTTATAACCGATGTCGAAGTCGGTTAACGTGTTTTAGTCAAAAGGAAAATGGCAAGAATTGCAGATTGCCTATTTTTCCGGTGACGACTAGTCTGGGCGCGCTGATTACTGGATTTGATTTTCGGGTTTATTATAACTCTTATTTGTTTCCTTGATTATCACAAAAGCAGTGTGTGGCGGAGCGGTGTGTTGAGTGTTTTGGGTTGTGGGTGACCCGGGTTCGAAACCCGGCGTCTACATTTATTTTTATTCATTATTTATTAGTAATTATAAATTGTGGTTTTTAAATTCTATATAATTTACTGATTATGTATCGTATAAAATTAATATCAACCATAAATACGCAACGAAATTTATATCTGGATATTTGATTGATAAACGAAGCGGGTTTGGAAACCCGTTTTTCGACGAATGTTACAATGGTTTGGTTTGCAATAATTATATATAAATTTATATTTAGTTATTTAGTCCAAGTCATATATTGTCATGTATGGAGGTAGGATGAATTCCATCCATTTAACATCATTATATGGATTCACCAAATCAAAATCATCAACTTAGTTGATAATTTCGGTTGGTCGTGTCTAAGATTAAGAATGTACAAATAACTAAATTTGCTAAGTGGCCAAATGAGAGCAACCAAGACGTGTACATACCCAACATGGCAAATGTTGGAGATGAGGTGTGGTTGATTCATTTTGGTTTCTTGGAAACCACTTAGATAACTAATCATCTAATCACTTAAACAACCAACGGACTTGACTAGACGAGTGCATCCCAAACATGGATAATGCTTAGAGACTTGGTGTAGTCTTGTTCACTTTCTAGAATGACACCTCAACTCAAGTTCCTCAACATGCAAATTAGTTAGAAACAAGGTTTGGTTTATATTAATCCAAGAAAGATAGTAATAAGTTTAAAAGCTTGTCAAAACAGAAATTTAACCTCACTTTGGACCTCAAAATGGTGATGTTCTGACTTAGTTTACCAAGGTAAACTTGTGGACACATTCCTAGAGGTGTTCCAAGTGGGTTGAAGCAAGAATCCATGAAGAAGAGAAAGGAAAAGTGAGTGAAAACTCACTTATAAACTTAACAATCATCTGCTCAAAACTTGCAGAATTTCAGCTCTTGAATGAGTTTGAGGAGTGTGGAAAGTGAAATGAAGGTGTGGGATGCTTGGTTATATAATAGTTGATTAGAGTTAGTGTTTTAATGAAGGTAGAAAGTGAATGAGGAAAAGAGGAGATGAGAAAAGGTGAAACTCGATTGGCCAAATTATTTTCTACGGATTATGCCTCGTCACGTCACACGACGAGGAGGGCCTTGGTGGCCGCGCTACGTGGCGCCCCAATATTTCAAAACTTGTTGAGTTTTATTCAAATTTGGCCCCTGTATTTGTTTGTTATGTTATTTTATGCCATAAACTTGTAATTTAGTATTTTCAAGTATATGAAGTATAGGTACGTATGCGATAGTTGTCGTGCATGTACGAATGATAACTTGAATGTATGATAAGTCTCGGTTTTGCATGAAAGCACATATAAATGTCTTATAAACTTGGTTGTATGCCTTGGTTTCGTATAAGAAATATGTAATATAAGTATGAATTACATATGAATGATATAAAAATGATTTCCCATTATGATCGAAGTCTCGGATTACAAGATTGAAATGAAGTATGAATAAAACTTTCTTAAAATAGAAGCATGAACGTTACTCAACCTATCCTCAACTTTGGTCCAAGCATAATGGCGTACGACCATCTCCTTGCGAACATACCTTTTATGTTTCCACATCAAATGCAAGCTCAACAACCGCTCACTCCTCTATCCCAAACGCCCCCTACACTCGAATACGTACCGGAAACTCAACCTACACCACCCAAATCATCTACGCGAAAAAAGAAAACGAAACCATAAAAAGAAAACCGAGGCCGAGAAGGAAAAAGCAAAAGAGGATCGTTGCGTATATCCATGGACGAATGACAAAGAGTTGGTGTTGACGAAAGCTTGGCTTTCCATTTCAGAGAATTCGCTTTTAGGTATAATTAGCTTTTTATTTATCGTAAATACCGCCATGGTCGCCTTCAACCACCACTAAAACAACCTAAAGAACAACCCAAAAAGTGGCGAGATAGACTCCAACTTGTTAATGTGTATGATGGCATTGTATTCGGAAGGAAAGAAAGCCACCTTGAAATTTATGCATCCTTGGGAAGTTGCAAAAAACTCCCCAAAATGGGCACGAGTACCTTTAGCTGGACAATTGTCGTCTAAAAGGTCTAAAAAGTTGCTCCTCCACTAATCGCTTGGATGCTCATACCAAGTTTGAGATCAACTTAAGCGGCGATGATGTTGAAGCCGAACGGCTACCAAGAAGAGATAAATCAAAAAATAGGGCGTAAAAATCATACACTACAAGTGACGAAAGAAACATCGCGTTGGCCGACATCAAATATGAAATTCCTCGCTATGAAGATCAACACAAGGAAAGGAAATCGGATATGAAATTCCTCGCTATGAAGATCGACCACTTTGACGCCGAATAGATAGGAATTTACGAGAAACTGAAAGAAGAAATAAAGGCAAAATATCGTACTTAGTTACGGTTTTTGTTAAGCTTTAGTTTTTAGCTTTCCTTTTTTTAAATTTATATATTCTTCTTTTTTATTTTATTTATGTAATCTTCCTTTTATTTTATTTATGTCATCTTTTTTTACATATGTATTTAAAAAAAAAAAGTTTTAAGGGTTATTGGTTATTGGTTATTGGTTTTAATCACTCCTAACTATTGGGCATTGGCCGCTGCCACTCCCAACTATCGCTTTGACTCCCACCACTCCCAACTTAACACTTTGTGTGTTGTGTCACTCCGGTTGAGTGAATTTTGGCTCCCTTTTTGTCTTTTAAGAGAAGATTGACCTGCATTCATTAGTAATTCACAAAGTGTTAGCCTAATATCACCAATAATACAAGTCAAAAACTAAGAAATGTTCACCTGCGGAGTGACACAACATACAAAGTTTTAAGTTAGGAGTGGTGGGAGTTACAGTGATTGTTGGGAGTGGTAGCGGCCAATACCAAATATTTGGGAGTGATAAAATCCAATAACCCTAGTTTTAAATAATAAAATAATAACAAAAAACTAGGTGCCACATGTCGAAGAAAGCCCACTCTTCCACGCCCCGTCCCCACCCCTCGTTTTTGCATCACGCCCTATTTCTAACGCATACTGACGTGTCCTCATTGTGTCGAATAACACTCACTTTTCAAGCCCCTCCACTCCGTATAGTCTAAGCCCAAATAAATGAGAAGAGTTTTTGTAACAATGAAACTTTGTAACGCCCCAAAACTCGAATGTTGTTATTCGCCATATGTTTCCATACGATATAACACGAAATAAAATAACTAGGTTATTTAACCTAGTTAAAATACTTATTAAAACAAGTAAGGAATGAATTTGATGGCAATTGTGATGGTGTGACAAACTAGAGGGACGGGACTTGGAAAGTTAAGTTTAAGTTTCAATTAAATAGCAAAAGTCAGTATGCAAGTGTGTGTTGGAGGTGGGTGTGTCCACACCTACATGAAGGAGAAAGGGGGAACTTCACTTCAACATTATGGCCAAAATTGGAGATGAATTTGATCAGATTGTCGCGCCCCGATCAAAGATAATATTTATGCCCTAATTACTCGTAAAAATGCGTTAATGGTAGTAAGGGGTCGAACCACGAAGAGTTTGTGGTTTGCGCGCAGACGTGATTGATTTTTAAGAATGTTGTCACTTTTACGAAGCTTGCTAAGAAATTGATTAATTGTTTGTTTGAAAAGGGTGTCGGGGTGTACCGACGATTTTTGGTTTCAATTACTAAACTATGAAAACTCGAGAGGTTGTGATTATACTAAAACTTGCTTAACAGGTTTTTAAACAATAGTGGAGAACAAGGTTCACACCCGGTTCAGCAATTGTAAACCTAGGGTTTCTAAACGATTTTAGCTTGATTCAATTGAATTTGTCATTAACGGTTTTCTATTACAAAGCTTAGGTGTCAATTGCTATCAACGCATACAACGGATTGCAATGCACTTCGTCACTTCGGACAAGTGAATCCTTTTGAAAGATAAAGCATGAATACACAAACTTATTTCGCAAAGTCAAATATTATAATCTTTCAACAATTCACAAATTTAGTTCAACTGTAGGACAATCATCAATCAATTCAAAATACAAACCAATTTGTCACAAATCAACTAAGAAACATAAAGTAAACCCTAAACCTTACAAAAGTCTACACCGGGGTGAAACCCGCGAGAATTAGCCGCTCATGGTGAATGAAATGTGATCAACGATGGAGAAGAGCTCGAACTTTGACATCTTGAAGCTTCAAATATGATGGAGATGATAGTTAGGGTTTGGGATTAATGATGGTGAACAATGGACTGAAGGATTGATGGTGAGGATGGTTAGGGTTAGCATTATGGATGATCGATTCGGTTGATGATGGATGAATTGGAATTGAAGGTTGGGGTGTTCTTGGCTCCAAGATGGTGTTCCAAACTCACAAAACTCGTAACTCCATTGGAAATGGCCAAAAACATGGATATAACCCGTCCCCAAACAACAAAATTGAAATTTTCACGTTTTGTATCAGGGAAGGGCGTCGTCAATAACCCACAGGGGCGTCGCCGACGAGCCCTGGTGTGTCAAATGGCTCCCGACGGCCTAAACTACTGCCTACGACAAAATCCACCCGACGGGGTTTTCTGGAGGGCGTCGCTGACTAGCAAGTATGGTGTCGGCGACTACCTCTCTAAAACCTGTTTTTCTGATTTCTTTGTTTTGCGTTCCCTGTTGATCCCGTTCGCTCCCCGATGCTCCGTAAAATAGCTCCTTAAACTCCGTTAGACCTGCAAAACACAATTCTAATCAAAGTAGGCCATTCGAAACTAAAAGTTATGTAAAAACATAAACTTAAACACAATAAGAACACCATTTTCGACAACGCATCACATTCCCACACTTGTCTTTTGCTTACCCTCAAGCAAATCTGTTTTTCACTTTCACGTGGGTCGAACGAAAAACACACTTCCCATTGTTGAGACGTAAGCTAAGGTCTAATGTCATAATCCATTCATGATTTTGATAATTTTCAAAATATTTAGCGGTAAAGTGACTAATCACATAATAACGGTTACCCAAGATTAACCCGTCTTTGAAACTCACAAATCATATACACTGCTCACAATGTTCTCTCCACTCGGTTTAAAAATTGGCTAATAGATGATGTATTAGCACTTTTGAAGTAATCACTCAAACCGATTAGAACACGTACCCGCATAGGCTTGCAACTCAATCATTCTCCACAACCGAACACAAATACTAAGCACAAGTCAAAAGGTCTTTAAGGGTTGTAACGGGCCTAGGCTAGGGTATGGAATAGGATATTTTGAAAGTGGCTAAGGTGGTAAAAACTCGATTTTTATTACAAAACAACAACTCTAAACATGACTAACTATAAATCATCAAACTAGAAGGCAAAAATTCTTCGCCTTTAATTCAATAAACTACAATCGCATCTCTTTGTGCTTTTTTCACCATAATTTTCGGCTCTTTTTCATCGAGGATCCGGATCGTCGAGGCCTTTTCGTTGCCTGCTCGTAGGCCCCGTAACTCCAACCGTAGCCCAAGTTATGATTGTTTAAATGATTTTCTGCCCGGTTCCTTTTTATCTAGCCAGTCCATGTAGGAATGGGCCAACTCTTGGATCTGCTCCACATCAAAGATGGTTAGCACGTGCTCTTTATAGATTTAGAACTTGGGTACTTCACTAAAGTACTACTTGAACACGAATTAAAAAGGATAAATAAGTTTCATTAGTCTTTGAACCCGAGACAGAACAAGCTAAGTTGGCTCGGTTTATAAACAAAATTTCGGTTAGACTTGGTTCGACTTATGAACAACCTTATTTTAAAACGAGTATCGTCCTACGAACAACCCTATGTGTTTATATAAAAGTTTTTATATTAGGGTCTATTTTTTGTTGCACAGGGCATTCGAAATCCATACATGTGAATTGATGAGATTATAGCCATGGATCAAAATAGACGGTTCAGAATCGCGAAGATGATAGATTCACTGAATTTCCGCTGAATGGTCAATTTCTTATACTACACAACCAAAAGCGTGACACGATTCCAGTCGTTTAGGCCGTAGAATATAAACATACATGTGAATTGATGAGATTAATGCCCAGTAGTAAGATAGGAATGTTGTAAAACAACGGTCTATTAGCAACTAATATGTATGTATATAATCATGAGAGCTAGACTATGAAATCATGTAGAGAATAGAACATAGAGAATTCTTATTCATTGATCTAACATCATATACAAATGCCATTATATATAGTCACTCACATTAGTACAATAGTAAATAAGAGAAAGGGGTTATACATGTGGAAAGTCACTACATAATAGATGCATTTATAGAGGGGGTTATACATGTGAAAAGTCACTACCTAATGGATGCATTCATAACACTCCCCCTTGACTATCCACATGATGGAATACTATTCTTTAATACGTTTAATGATGTTGCCTCATTAAAAACCTTGCTAGGAAAACCCAATGGGACAAAACCTCAGCTAAGGGAAAAAGAGTGCAACGCGTATTGTCTCCCCCTGATACTTCCGGATCAGGTACCTTGTCTTAAAAAAACCTTACAAAGAAAATCCAATTGGATAAAACTTAGTGAAGGTAAAGAGTGCAATTTATGTAAACCCCCCCTCAATATAATATGTATCATTTCAAGTAACAAGTGCCAATCTTCTATGAAAGTTGTTGAAAAACTTTTCTAGTGAGTGATTTGTCGCTTGATGTGCAATCTATTAATGAACTTGATGTATGATCTTCATGTAAAACTTTAATTACCTCCTCTTGTAAGTAGTTACCATAAGATCCATGAATGTGTTTTGTTATAATCCCTGCATTTACAAAAAAACCAAACTTGTTGATGGGTTAGTATGAACCCATACATTTCGTACCTTAAGGGTATAGAAAATAAATGTTTTACTCATTACACTATCTCCTCGGCGTACACGAGTTAAATCTTACCAATGAATTTAATGGTATATGTTCGTGTATAGCTAGCAAGATATATTAATACAATTTGTATTGAATTATAGTACTTCATGAGCAAGGATCTTTGCTTCTTTGATAGAAGATGATAAAAGTCATTTTTATCTATATCAAATATTTGAACATCATTAAATGTACTTACACCAAAAGCTTTGTTCATATGAAAATTTCCAACATTTTCTAGATGTATTATGATTGATGGATATAATATAAACGTATGTCCTACGTATCGAGCCATATTGTATTTCATTTGAAAATTCTTGCTTAAATATTTGAGCTCTTTTTTTTTCTCTTCGGGAGATTCAATGACATCATCAACATATATTGCAATACTTGTAAACCTCATATCGTTCTTTTACTGAAAACAAATGGACCAACTTCATCATATGTATTTCTCATTTTCGAGCTCACTGGTGAGTCAATTATATTACATTTGACTCGACTATTTTAGTCCACACATATTTTCTCAACTTCATATAGTATGTTCTTGAGGTTTTGACATCAATGCTTCTAGTATTATCAATCCATGAGGGAATTCGTTCCATCTTATCCATATATGCATGTGCTTTCACTCTTCAGGAGTTTTGCTATATAAATTTGCCCATTTAACATATAGATGTCTATATCATGTAAAAGTGTCATGAACATTTGCTTTATCTCCAAAATCCATATTGTACCATGCGTGTACACTATTTATTGAGATATCACAATCATTGGGTACAAGTTTTCAATGAATGTTTATTGGTGCACAAGAATTACATCGTTAAGATGTTTTGATTCACTTTTAAAGAACTCAATTGCTTTAAGAAACTCATCAGGAGTTCAACCGTATTCAAAAATGAATCTGTATACAACGAACATATTGTTCTCGAGAACTTACTTTACATGAATTACATAATTTAAATCCTTCAAGGACTTGCATGTAAACTTTAGTATCTAAATGATACATAACATTTATAAGACGCATATCAATTCTCTCTTTATATTACCAGACTAATTAAATATTGTAACAATGAGAAGAGTTTTTGTAACAATGAAACTTTGTAACGCCCCAAAACTCGAATGTTGTTATTCGCCATATGTTTCCATACGATATAACACGAAATAAAATAACTAGGTTATTTAACCTAGTTAAAATACTTATTAAAACAAGTAAGGAATGAATTTGATGGCAATTGTGATGGTGTGACAAACTAGAGGGACGGGACTTGGAAAGTTAAGTTTAAGTTTCAATTAAATAGCAAAAGTCAGTATGCAAGTGTGTGTTGGAGGTGGGTGTGTCCACACCTACATGAAGGAGAAAGGGGGAACTTCACTTCAACATTATGGCCAAAATTGGAGATGAATTTGATCAGATTGTCGCGCCCCGATCAAAGATAATATTTATGCCCTAATTACTCGTAAAAATGCGTTAATGGTAGTAAGGGGTCGAACCACGAAGAGTTTGTGGTTTGCGCGCAGACGTGATTGATTTTTAAGAATGTTGTCACTTTTACGAAGCTTGCTAAGAAATTGATTAATTGTTTGTTTGAAAAGGGTGTCGGGGTGTACCGACGATTTTTGGTTTCAATTACTAAACTATGAAAACTCGAGAGGTTGTGATTATACTAAAACTTGCTTAACAGGTTTTTAAACAATAGTGGAGAACAAGGTTCACACCCGGTTCAGCAATTGTAAACCTAGGGTTTCTAAACGATTTTAGCTTGATTCAATTGAATTTGTCATTAACGGTTTTCTATTACAAAGCTTAGGTGTCAATTGCTATCAACGCATACAACGGATTGCAATGCACTTCGTCACTTCGGACAAGTGAATCCTTTTGAAAGATAAAGCATGAATACACAAACTTATTTCGCAAAGTCAAATATTATAATCTTTCAACAATTCACAAATTTAGTTCAACTGTAGGACAATCATCAATCAATTCAAAATACAAACCAATTTGTCACAAATCAACTAAGAAACATAAAGTAAACCCTAAACCTTACAAAAGTCTACACCGGGGTGAAACCCGCGAGAATTAGCCGCTCATGGTGAATGAAATGTGATCAACGATGGAGAAGAGCTCGAACTTTGACATCTTGAAGCTTCAAATATGATGGAGATGATAGTTAGGGTTTGGGATTAATGATGGTGAACAATGGACTGAAGGATTGATGGTGAGGATGGTTAGGGTTAGCATTATGGATGATCGATTCGGTTGATGATGGATGAATTGGAATTGAAGGTTGGGGTGTTCTTGGCTCCAAGATGGTGTTCCAAACTCACAAAACTCGTAACTCCATTGGAAATGGCCAAAAACATGGATATAACCCGTCCCCAAACAACAAAATTGAAATTTTCACGTTTTGTATCAGGGAAGGGCGTCGTCAATAACCCACAGGGGCGTCGCCGACGAGCCCTGGTGTGTCAAATGGCTCCCGACGGCCTAAACTACTGCCTACGACAAAATCCACCCGACGGGGTTTTCTGGAGGGCGTCGCTGACTAGCAAGTATGGTGTCGGCGACTACCTCTCTAAAACCTGTTTTTCTGATTTCTTTGTTTTGCGTTCCCTGTTGATCCCGTTCGCTCCCCGATGCTCCGTAAAATAGCTCCTTAAACTCCGTTAGACCTGCAAAACACAATTCTAATCAAAGTAGGCCATTCGAAACTAAAAGTTATGTAAAAACATAAACTTAAACACAATAAGAACACCATTTTCGACAACGCATCACATTCCCACACTTGTCTTTTGCTTACCCTCAAGCAAATCTGTTTTTCACTTTCACGTGGGTCGAACGAAAAACACACTTCCCATTGTTGAGACGTAAGCTAAGGTCTAATGTCATAATCCATTCATGATTTTGATAATTTTCAAAATATTTAGCGGTAAAGTGACTAATCACATAATAACGGTTACCCAAGATTAACCCGTCTTTGAAACTCACAAATCATATACACTGCTCACAATGTTCTCTCCACTCGGTTTAAAAATTGGCTAATAGATGATGTATTAGCACTTTTGAAGTAATCACTCAAACCGATTAGAACACGTACCCGCATAGGCTTGCAACTCAATCATTCTCCACAACCGAACACAAATACTAAGCACAAGTCAAAAGGTCTTTAAGGGTTGTAACGGGCCTAGGCTAGGGTATGGAATAGGATATTTTGAAAGTGGCTAAGGTGGTAAAAACTCGATTTTTATTACAAAACAACAACTCTAAACATGACTAACTATAAATCATCAAACTAGAAGGCAAAAATTCTTCGCCTTTAATTCAATAAACTACAATCGCATCTCTTTGTGCTTTTTTCACCATAATTTTCGGCTCTTTTTCATCGAGGATCCGGATCGTCGAGGCCTTTTCGTTGCCTGCTCGTAGGCCCCGTAACTCCAACCGTAGCCCAAGTTATGATTGTTTAAATGATTTTCTGCCCGGTTCCTTTTTATCTAGCCAGTCCATGTAGGAATGGGCCAACTCTTGGATCTGCTCCACATCAAAGATGGTTAGCACGTGTTCTTTATAGATTTAGAACTTGGGTACTTCACTAAAGTACTACTTGAACACGAATTAAAAAGGATAAATAAGTTTCATTAGTCTTTGAACCCGAGACAGAACAAGCTAAGTTGGCTCGGTTTATAACAAAATTTCGGTTAGACTTGGTTCGACTTATGAACAACCTTATTTTAAAACGAGTATCGTCCTACGAACAACCCTATGTGTTTATATAAAAGTTTTTATATTAGGTCTATTTTTTGTTGCACAGGGCATTCGAAATCCATACATGTGAATTGATGAGATTATAGCCATGGATCAAAATAGACGGTTCAGAATCGCGAAGATGATAGATTCACTGAATTTCCGCTGAATGGTCAATTTCTTATACTACACAACCAAAAGCGTGACACGATTCCAGTCGTTTAGGCCGTAGAATATAAACATACATGTGAATTGATGAGATTAATGCCCAGTAGTAAGATAGGAATGTTGTAAAACAACGGTCTATTAGCAACTAATATGTATGTATATAATCATGAGAGCTAGACTATGAAATCATGTAGAGAATAGAACATAGAGAATTCTTATTCATTGATCTAACATCATATACAAATGCCATTATATATAGTCACTCACATTAGTACAATAGTAAATAAGAGAAAGGGGTTATACATGTGGAAAGTCACTACATAATAGATGCATTTATAGAGGGGGTTATACATGTGAAAAGTCACTACCTAATGGATGCATTCATAACACTCCCCCTTGACTATCCACATGATGGAATACTATTCTTTAATACGTTTAATGATGTTGCCTCATTAAAAACCTTGCTAGGAAAACCCAATGGGACAAAACCTCAGCTAAGGGAAAAAGAGTGCAACGCGTATTGTCTCCCCCTGATACTTCCGGATCAGGTACCTTGTCTTAAAAAAACCTTACAAAGAAAATCCAATTGGATAAAACTTAGTGAAGGTAAAGAGTGCAATTTATGTAAACCCCCCTCAATATAATATGTATCATTTCAAGTAACAAGTGCCAATCTTCTATGAAAGTTGTTGAAAAACTTTTCTAGTGAGTGATTTGTCGCTTGATGTGCAATCTATTAATGAACTTGATGTATGATCTTCATGTAAAACTTTAATTACCTCCTCTTGTAAGTAGTTACCATAAGATCCATGAATGTGTTTTGTTATAATCCCTGCATTTACAAAAAAACCAAACTTGTTGATGGGTTAGTATGAACCCATACATTTCGTACCTTAAGGGTATAGAAAATAAATGTTTTACTCATTACACTATCTCCTCGGCGTACACGAGTTAAATCTTACCAATGAATTTAATGGTATATGTTCGTGTATAGCTAGCAAGATATATTAATACAATTTGTATTGAATTATAGTACTTCATGAGCAAGGATCTTTGCTTCTTTGATAGAAGATGATAAAAGTCATTTTTATCTATATCAAATATTTGAACATCATTAAATGTACTTACACCAAAAGCTTTGTTCATATGAAAATTTCCAACATTTTCTAGATGTATTATGATTGATGGATATAATATAAACGTATGTCCTACGTATCGAGCCATATTGTATTTCATTTGAAAATTCTTGCTTAAATATTTGAGCTCTTTTTTTTTCTCTTCGGGAGATTCAATGACATCATCAACATATATTGCAATACTTGTAAACCTCATATCGTTCTTTTACTGAAAACAAATGGACCAACTTCATCATATGTATTTCTCATTTTCGAGCTCACTGGTGAGTCAATTATATTACATTTGACTCGACTATTTTAGTCCACACATATTTTCTCAACTTCATATAGTATGTTCTTGAGGTTTTGACATCAATGCTTCTAGTATTATCAATCCATGAGGGAATTCGTTCCATCTTATCCATATATGCATGTGCTTTCACTCTTCAGGAGTTTTGCTATATAAATTTGCCCATTTAACATATAGATGTCTATATCATGTAAAAGTGTCATGAACATTTGCTTTATCTCCAAAATCCATATTGTACCATGCGTGTACACTATTTATTGAGATATCACAATCATTGGGTACAAGTTTTCAATGAATGTTTATTGGTGCACAAGAATTACATCGTTAAGATGTTTTGATTCACTTTTAAAGAACTCAATTGCTTTAAGAAACTCATCAGGAGTTCAACCGTATTCAAAAATGAATCTGTATACAACGAACATATTGTTCTCGAGAACTTACTTTACATGAATTACATAATTTAAATCCTTCAAGGACTTGCATGTAAACTTTAGTATCTAAATGATACATAACATTTATAAGACGCATATCAATTCTCTCTTTATATTACCAGACTAATTAAATATTGGAAAGCTATTGCATCCACCACAGGAGAATACGTCTCCTCATAATTAATCATAGGTCTTTGTGAAATCCTTGTGCCATCAATTGTTGATCCACATAAAAGACCTAATTATATTAAATATATTTTACAACCTTTTTTTGGACTATTGGCCCGTAAGCTTTCCATTTCAATAGAGAATTTAACTCTGTCTCATTTGCGTCGTTCCATTTGCGACTTGACCATCTTCTTCATTACTTGCTCCAAATTTTCGAGGAATATTTATTTTCTTGGAATCGACTAGTCTACCACGCTTCAGGCGTGCAATAGACTCATTAATATATGGTTTGCCCTACTAGGACAATTAACTTAATTGGAGCATTAATAGTTGACTACGTGACTTACTTAGTCACTGTATCTAGGTCAGTTAACATGTATGGTGATTGATTCTTTAATCTAGGTAATGAATTATCTTTTGAACTTCTTGTTCACACAATTTAGTTTGAGGATCAATGATAATTCATGCATACCCATTCCTTTTTCAACTGCCACTAATCTCCCCCTAATGTTGAAAATGTTAATTTACTTAAAGTAAGATTTAACGAGCCATATATAAATCTGTCGTTAATTGCTCTAAGTATGTAATCATAAATAGTATTTTCATCCAACATATATTCCCAATGTATATCGTACAATAAGATGTTTGATGGGAAATATTTGGTTCCGACCAAAACCAACTATAATGGGGAGAAACTATTACAACATGTTGGCTTGATGTAAAATAATGTTACCGCATGTAAAATCACATGTTCTCAAATATGAACTTTTGCTCTCTTGATTATTGGCTTTGCTATCAATTTGTAGACGTTTGATCATCGTCTTCAACAAAAGCAATTTGTGTCTTAAGCATTTAGAAAATTCAATACTTATTCCAATAATCATTAGTAACATGGATACTAATTTCAATGTTATAACCACCATAAACATGATAATATGAAATAATATGCTTGTTATCTCATTAGCTAAGCTACATACAACTTCAAGTTGTAAACTTGATGACCATTTAGACGATGCATCGATTTAAAAACACTAAACAATATCATGTTTGGATATATACATCCTTTATTCATTCCATAATATTTTAGGGATTCACACCCTACTTTGGTTGGTAAATTATTAACTTTTGTTTAGAGCAACTATGACATGTTTAATTATCATGAAGAATCTTTTGGTTTCACATCATTATTGGCTCGGTGTGGTCTAACCAGTCACGCCAACATATAATTAAGATCCATAAACTTATGGTTTATGATATTGTATATGTATTACTTGCACGTATGTAATACAAAACATAAGATATGAAAGAATGTATTTTAACTTCAAAGTTCAAACCATCGTGTTATGTAATCACTAGTTTACCACTTTTGGTGGTCGATCTCATCATGACTATCATTGATCTCATTATTAGCTTGGCTATCTTATAATTTCTGATAGCTTGATCTCTTATTAACATAATGATTGTTGCACTTCTAATGGTCAATCTCATTATTAATATGATCATCATTACAATTTTCTCAAAGATTCCCATGATTACAATGATCAATATATATTCACTTCGCGAATCAGAGTAAAACCATACAATTTTTACGATTTTCCATTATTTTCTCAAACATATAGATATACAGTCGTTTCAAACCGTTTATACCCTTTAAATGATATTACTACTTCAGGATTATATTTGAGGTTTGACAAAATTTGTTTTATCCGATTTTAAATGAACTTCTCTTTATATAAAATCAATTGAGAAGTAATTATATGTCCGAGTCATATAATATTTCTTTCATACTTGATAATGAGATATAAGGAGTATGACACTTTGGGTGTCAAATCGAAGCATATTTCTACTTTTTCATGAGAATGACAATAAACCACAACTTTGCTTTAGTCGTTCTAATCGTTGTTATCGATATAACGAAGTGATAGCATATAGAATATAAGGTATAGATAGCAACAAATCATACAATACATGACCTTATAGCATGTCATCATATAAAAACAACTTATAACGGGCCTTTATAAAATAAGAAACTTTTTATCACTAATAAGCAAACACATATAATTTATGTAATAACTTATCATGGTATAACCAAACATAAAAATATCTTATATATTTTGAACACTTACTTTAAAACTTAAATTATATCTCTTTCAAGTTCTCAGATCATTTATTACTTGTATTTGAAATTTTTTTTTGAGAATTGTAATACTGATGAATTACATAACATACTCATTTTTTTCTTCTCAAATATTGATGTATAAACAACTGATGACATCATATAAGCAATCTATACATTGTACATATGAAACAATAGCAATAGTCACTATTTTATACTAGCAATAGTAATAGTTAATATGCAAATAAATTGTTAAACATTATGACATGGCATAAGAATGCATGAGAGATACCGACATCGCTTGAAAATGTTTCTCTAAAAACAACTAATGATATCTAGCAATATTAATCTATTATATGAATTTCTTATATGCAAAATTTGTTATAGTATTAACCTTAGTATAAGTACCAAACGATATTTTTATAATCATGTTATAATAATAATAATAATAATAATAATAATAATAATAATAATAATAATAATAATAATAATAATATATTGCATTATAAGTTGTATAGTTTATTTAAAACTAAATTAATTGATGTTTATAACAGATGATTAATATCCAATGAGCATTACTCACATAACTCATTTATATCTAATTATATAAAAGTCTTTTGACATGCTATGTATTAACAATGACTAATAAAAACAATTAATTACAGAATTCATATCCATTTAAATTATAAACTATACATAATGAAAATCTAGTACATACATCATGTATATATTACCACCAATACAAGCATATATACCTAATACAATTGCATTGTTTAGTCCATAAATATTGAGTTCCATACTTTGTAATATTGAATATTGAATTTAATTGTTTTTCATGAATTCTAAAAGCACATATAATATTCTCTAGATTGCAAATTAACTTTCTCAAATCAAAATAATTCAACAATTTTATTTACAACTTACCAAGGTTAATAAAGAAGCATAAATATATGATTATGGTGTCAAGGAATATTCAGATGAGCATCACTAGATTGTAAGAGTCCTAAACAACATATATTATAATTAAATTAACTAATCAAATTATATCCAACCAATTTAGAATAATAGAAGGGATCATTTGTAAAAGAGAAAAATAAAATAAATATACGTAATATCGTCGTCGTCAACGAAAACTAAAATTATTCAATTAATAATGAGTATTAGAAAAAGATGAATTAGTCAATTGTAACGTCATAATTTATGATGAAATATCTAAATTCTGATGAATATCAACATGCTAATATGATATATATATATATACATATATATATATATATAATAATTTCTAAAAGCAAATGAAAAAAAATATATAGATAAGAGTTCAATCATGAGACTACATCCTAGAATTTATAGTAATCATCAGTTTTAAGTTTATATATGTATATTAATAAGTGCCACCAGTAAGATTGATGTATCATCATCAAATATAATATGTAATAATTATACGAAGAATCATACCTTTATTAGTAGAGATTGCAGATCCGAAGATCAAACGTTTTGTCAGTAGTGGCTACGCATCTATGGTTTCCAACTTTGCATCGCATAAGAAACCCATCAAGGGTGGCAAAACACATAGAGCACGTTCGTGCTGATAACGGTCTATTAGCAACTAATATATATGTATATAATCATGAGAGCCAGACTATGAAATCATGTAGAGAATAGAACATGGAAAATTCTTATTCATTGATCTAACATCATATATAAATGTCATTATATATAGGCACTCACATTAGTACAATAGTAAATAAGAGAAATGGGTTATACATGTGAAAAATCACTACATAATAGATGTATTTATAAATAAGATTATACATGTGGAAAGTCACTACATAATGGATGTATTCATAACAAGGAAAGCAAAATGGTGATACAGAACTTTGAGGTTGTGGATAATGTACTTTTTTATTTGATAATAAAAAAATATTAGACTATGTTAAAGGATGTAAAATGTAAAGAAAAGAAAATGTTACTTAGGCAGTGGGTCGGTGTTTGTACAGTCACATACACTAGACACATGGACTCACGTTGATGCGAAATATGATAAAGGTGAGTAAACTTAAGTTAAATTAAATCAAATAATATAATAATAAAAAATGGATGAGGTGGATGTTGGGAATTTTATAAGACTAGATAATTAGAAAGGTGTATAGTCATTTTTATATCAAATTATCTTAGTGGTTCTTTTGAATAATTCAATCGAATACAACTTTGATTGAGAAATCGAACAAACAGTACATGTGTTGCAGAATTCGTGAATGAACCAGGAAAAACTGTAACCAAAACTGTCTGAGAATTTTAGGGTTAGAGACGAGTAACTGCCATAGGAACTTATCTTTTTATTTTAAATAAAAGCCCCCCAAAATGCCTTGTTTTTTATTAGCCAGGGTTGTCGCCTCTTAGACCCTGCTCTCAGGGGCGCTACCCCCGGTCCCCGCCAAAGGGGCATTGCCCCTTTGAAATCCCCATTCAGAACTGCGTCCGAACTTTCGGAATTATAATCACTTGAACAAGCGTGGAGTCCGGTGCCTCCTAACTTGTTCGATATATATTATAATTCACTTTGGTAACAAGTTAATTCCTATTACAAAGGCAATGGCCATGGATAAACTTACAGCCAACTATACATCGCCCCTTCTACCCTGGGTGAGGGGATATTCTGTGGCTGTGGGTCCTATGCGACACTCATCCATGCCCCTTTCACCTTCAATAACACATCGTCTTAAAAAGTAATGTTGCAGCAAGTTTCTCATAAGAATGGTCTTTATAAATTTTGTTGGGTTGAAAAAATTATTTTTAAAACAATAAGAAGACAAACCCGTGGGACCAAAAGATACATCAAAAGTTCGATAATGATGCAATAAAATCAGTAGATTAATTATAAAATATCATGACCGACTAAAAAGATTTTGATAATGGTGTAGGCATTATTGGCGGGAAACATTATACATCGTCACACTCACTCAGGATGTGGCCATCAAGGACCTTATTATTAATATGATTTATCATCAAAGGGCCTTATTATTAATATGATTTATTTTTGTTAAATGATTGGAAATAAAGAATCCACTCAAATCATTGTATACTTATTTCTGTACAAAAAAAAAACAATATTCTGGAGACAAAAGCTTAAATAAACACAAATATTGAGGGATTGGCGTCTCTTACTACCAACCACTATAACATGCCCCGGATTTTGTCGTTCCGTTTCTTTTCCTTTTTGGCAACATTATGGTGGTCGATACGTGTTTGTACTTGAATTTTAAAAATAGTTATCGTAAACCATATAAATGTTAATAAAATGCACGTTATATTACTTTGTGATAAATTTAAAACTTAACGGGTCGGATCACAGATGAATATTTCGTCAGAAATTAGTATGGTTTCAAGGCTATAATTGATGATTTTTGCTGGATAGGATGAAATAAACATATAAATTCATGATCATATAACTTCATATTGATAAGAACGGTAAGAACTATCAAAGTATTATATCTGACTTATATAAGTCTATAAATTCAAAGTGAATTGAGATAAAGGTAAGGTTTGCCCTATTACATCCTCACAAACCACACCAATAGCTCTGCTAAGACGAATTAGATACGTTTGTTTGTTTACATATTACGTCAATCTGGGGCAGATCTACCCGTCTAGACTTACTTTTGCTTCTCAATAAAAAAACGTATATATACTTAGGCTAAGTGGTACAGAATGGTGCCACCCGCAGGCCATTGTCATAGTGCTGAGAAGACCGGCTAGAGGGCGCCAAATTGCTGCTCGTAAATGCCTTATCAAGCATGTAGGGAGGATGAGGTGGGGCATGTTGGTCTTGCACCAATCATCAATTTTCTTTGTTTTTTTTTATTTTTTATTTTATTTAATTTTATTTAACTATTAGTTAAACCGTACCATCTAAGTTAAAGAGTGAGTTAGTTAAAGCCCATTGCATACGTGGCGCAATGTTATGTTAAACCACACTTTCGAGCCTTACCCTCTTACTAGAGTATGGTCACAAATGACTGATACCTCAACTTTGTGAGGATCTACCACACCCTCCATGTCCGGTATGTCAATTTCTCGTCTCTCGTTGTGATGAGTGTCAATTTGTCGCCTCTCGTTATGATGAGACAAACGAGTGTTACTTGTGCAAGTCTGCACGCGTACTTGGCTATCTTGTTTTCGTTAATGGTGGTGTGAAGTTTTATTAAAAAGTTGGAATCAAATTTAAGTTAATTGCTTTGTATATAGAGCACTAATGAATCGAATACCCTAAAAGAGGCATTACTGAAAAAGAGTCATATTTGGCTATGAAGATCATAACTAAAAGGTTCCTTGTTTATCAATTAACTGTCTCAAACAAAACAAGTCGGTGATACGAAACAGTTTTTTGCCACTGTATGGTTTCGTATAGAAAACTTGAAACAATAAGATCGTTAACAAATTATTGAGGACTATTGAAGATCCAAAAACTAGGCCGGATATTGGCGTAGCTTGATCAGATCCTTATACCTGTGAGAAAGACAATCCTGCACAAGCAACGGACCATTAGGCTCGTCGCAGAGGTGGGAGGACCACTCTCCGACCACCCTCCGGCGTGAGGATAAGTATTTATTTAGAGAGAGAAAACAGAGAGGGAAAAATGGGACGAGGTTCAGAGAAAATCGTACTTTAAGTATACTTCAAGTGGAGTATTTATACTTGCTCGTTAGATGTCGTCATTCGGCTTGGACATACCTTTAGATGCGCGTCCAGTGTTGAGACCAAACCTTCATTATATCCGGTGGCCGGAGATAAGGTTCAGTCATGTATCTACAGCTATTGACACGATGATTTTTTTTTCCAAAAATGCAAACTTCATTCACAAACCAGCCTTACCAAAAAATGGAGACGACACCAAACACGGCAACCACGCTATACGTAAAAAATCAAAACTACACCACTTGGCAATGAAATCGACTTTAACTTAAATTAAATATGTTTTTAAAGAGATGTAATATTATCTAGTGTCTCTTCAATCTTCTATTCCTTGTTAGAAAAGACCTTATTCCTGGTTTTCCATAGAAACCAACAAACAATAATAATGATCCAGTGAACCACATCCTTGATCTGATCCTTTGGTGAAACTCCAAAAGGTCTCTGAACGAAAAGAAACACATAGATTTGAGGGGTACGACACCAAGAGCTTATAAATTGCCAAATCACTGTCACCACCATGCAAGACGTAAATAGATGATATGTAGACTCAAGTTCTGTATTGCAAAACACACGCCCTTAGGAGTTGTACGATATGTTTATTCTACTTAGAGCCATCACCGTTAAAATCGGTCCATTTATGCTCTTCGAGCGAAAATCTTACATTTTTTGGGAACCCACTTACTCCATTTCATGCCATAGAACCTGCTTGAGTCAGTCACATTTTAACCGCTTAGCCAAACCAATCATAAAGATACTGGATCTATCTCCTAACCACACCTAGCGTATATGTGCTTGTGTTAATCTCATCCATCACCCAACTATTGACAAGGTGATGGATGAGATCAAGACAAACACACATACGTGGGCGAAGATACGAACTTTGGAGTGTTTTTATGCTATAATAGATTTTGTGGCGAAGATACGAACTTTGGAGTGTTTTTATGCTATAATACATTTTGTCTGTAAAAAATCAATATCATGACTTTTAAATAATACACATAAGGCCACGTATAATAGGTATTATAGGGGCGTGAAAGAGTTTGATAGCGTCCTTAACTCCGTCCCCTTTAGCGTTATATGGCATGAAGAGGTAGGGACATTTCTAGTAAAATGCCAAATGATGAAAAAATATTTGGAAAAATTATAATTTTTGAATGATATTATGATGCTAATGTGACTGAAAATGACAATTAAGAAGCATTAGACTATGGGGTGTGAAGGGGCTTGGGTTGGATGCATTGCTCGACACGTCGCAGATGTGGGCTCCACTAGTCTACACCCAAAAAAGTGAGGTGTGAAAGCGGTGTGGCTATGCCAACGTGGGGTGCCATGTTTTTTTAAGTTGACAACTATATTAAAAACATAATTATTATTAATTTTAAAAAAGTTAAATAAAAGACAATCCTAAAAAATGAAAAAAAAACCTACTTATTAAATCGTAAAAAAAAAATAAAAAAGTTATAAAGTACGGTAAATATTAAAATAGGGAACCCACTTAAAATCCGTATTACCATCGTGCCTGTATTCGATCTTCGCGGATTAAGTCGTTCGTGGAGACACGGTGGAAGCAAACTTTAAACCTATGGAGCTTCGGTTTGAGCCTACGCTGTTTGTGTTGACACGCGTTTAAGTGGTGACACGTGTTGCCGACGTGTTGTTGGTATTGGGAAAATATGTAATTTGGGTTGGGTATTAAAATTTTGATTTACCATACATGCTACCCCCAACGGTTACCCCTAACAACTACATCGAACCAACCAAGCAAAGCCAACCATGTCACCCAACACCCGCTCCACGCCAGGCCCAAATCCCTACGCCAAAAGACGACGTCATGCCCAACGCTTGTCGATGTGATGTAGCCAGCATTAAAGCCAAACCGTCACCCCAACATACAGCCCCACCGCACAATCTTAACCACTACGAATCGTCTAATAAATACACTAATATATCTTTAAAAGAAATTAAATAACAATAAAATCAAATAGAGATGTGGAGGGGTACCTTAGTAAATAACTAATAAATTTGGCTAGGGTTTTGTGTCCGGGCGACCAGCGCCACCACGCAATTCCTCCCGCTTCTCCAAAAATTTTCAATTTTTATTATTATTATTATTATGATGATGATGATGATGATCCCCCTTGGGTCAAAGTAACAACCCAAAGGCTGCACATATAATACAAACCCACATCCATCAATATCTGAACCCACCCCTCATCCTTTGCTCACTCTCACAGTGAGTGAGCGATCATATCTATATTCGCCATTATCACACACTTTTTGATGTGTTTGTTGCAATCTACATCATGGATCTGAAGGATAAGGTTTGTTCAACTCTCATCGTTTTCTTCAACATTTTATTTTAATCTATATGAATTGAAACAAGTTCAAATCGAACTATTCTTGCAGAGATCAGTCGATACGCAAGTCGATGAAAAAGCCGAGAGTCCGTTAGCATCGTCAAATCAGACAAAATGCTGTACCGATTGTCAAACCACTACAACTCCTCTTTGGAGAGGCGGTCCTGCTGGTCCCAAGGTATTACCTCATCCAGATTTTACTCGCTCAATACTTGATTTCTTTTTCTAATGATTTTCAAGTTTTTTGCTAATCATTTTTATGATGTTGAAATGTTTGAGCTCTTCATTATAATAAATGCTACCGCTGAATTAATGATTCCTTTCTTCAACATGATTTTTAAGTTTTTCCTTCGAAATGTATTGCAATGATTTCCAAGCTCTACTACTGAATCGTTGATTACTTGATTTCTTCTAATGATTTTGAAGTGTGTTTTTTTTTTTATTTGATGATTTTGAAATGTATGAGCTAGGTTATCGTAATGATTTTGAAGTTGTTGAGATTGTTAATTTTGATTTTGTTTTTGTTGGAAGTCGCTTTGCAATGCGTGTGGAATCAAATACAACAAGAAGAGAAGATCACAAATGATTGGATATGATAAAAGCAGAAGAAAAACATCAAAGAATGGGAAGCGAAACGGCGATTTGTTGAAGGTGAGAGTGATGGTGATCGATCAAAAACAACAGCAGCAGCAGCAGCAGCAGCAGAGGAAGAGATCATCGTATGAAAGAGGGAAGCCATGGTGGAACAAGCTGCGAGAAGAAGAACAAGCTGCTATACTGTTGATGGCAATCTCTTGTGGTGGATCTCTCTGTATTGAGCTTTTCAATTTGGGGGAAATTCAAAACCCTAACTAATTAACAGTGTTCTAACCCTCACTAGCCCAGCAGAAAGAAAGGGGCTAAATTTTTCATGTTTATGTGTTGTTGGTTGACAACTCATATCTCTACTGTTTGCTGTGTTAACATCATTACAATCTATCTAGCTGACAGTTAGGTCAAACTTGACATCCTTGCGTGGTCTCTTGTACGCTTTTTGTTTAGTGTGTTTAATGTAAATTGCAATAAATTATTATTTTAAAAAAAAAATACAAAAATGATGAAAAGGAACTAAAGTTTATTTGACTTTACATACAAGAAATCATCCCTTTGTGACATTTTTTTTGTGTCTGTTATTTGGAAAATGTTTGTCACGTAACATTCCATTAGAATATCAAGTGTCTGTTTTCATACATGCTCAAAACAAAAAAAGGTAGCTAAACAATCATCAAAGATTCCCTTAGTATCACTGTCGTGTTTTTAAACATGTTCAAAACAAAAAAAGTAGTTAAACAATTATGAAAGATATTAGTATAGTTATGCCTACTTGTTAGTTTTTAATGATTCAGATATTTTACTGGTTCAATAATTAAGGTTTAGACTGTTTGTTTCGTGAGCAGATATCTGAATGGTTCAAACATTTGGCTCTAAATGGTTAAGCATTATACATAGTCTGAATTTAATACCACTACTTTTAATTGGTCAGACATTTGCTTCTGAACAGTTAAGTATTATACCAGCTTTTAATTGGTCAGACATATTACTAATTCAACACTTAACCATTCAGTAGTTGTCAAACAGCCTCTTAATCATTAGTCATTAACCCTAGAATAATTAGTTTTTTTTCTTTCCTTTTTCTCTGAACGGTAGTAATTAGTTAATTACTAACTATAAAGTTATAAACGTTTTCATAGAAACACTAATAAAAAGGTAGTAAGAGTACAGTACAATTTTCACTGACGTGGTATGGTATGTCAAAAATCCTTTTTGGGTTATGACTTATGACCTAAAGGGTTTGGTTAATAAATCCCTACTCATTCCCTCTCTATTATGTTACGATACACTTTTATAATAATAATTAGGCGCTAGCCGGTCGGTGAAGTACCAACAAGTGATTAATCGAGATTAATATAGATTAATTAGAATTAATCGGATTAAGATTTTTATATGTAATTTTTAGTTATATATACACATACAAATTTTTATACATAGTTTTTTAAAGCAGACAAAGTTTAACCGCTAATTGACCCATTTTTTAAGTAATTGGCAATAACTTATAAGGTTTGGTTGAAATTTGGCCGAGATCTGGCCAACATTTGGCCAGAGACCGCCATTGTCCGCCTAGTGATTAATCGACCATTAATTGGTGAACCTCCGATTAGTGAGTAATCGGCGACTAATCAAAGACTAGTCGGGATTTATACAACCATGGTTACGAACTCATACTTACAGGACTTCTTGAGAGCAAAGCAAGCACCGTTTAATTGCTATAGATGTACATTACTTCTGTATTTGCTTAGAAAATTTTTTATCATGCCTTAAATGTTTGATTTCGAACATGTATGGGTCACTTTGATCTTAGATAAGTTTTGGTGCAAGAAGTGGAATTAATCTTGATTATTGACTTACATTTATATGATACCCTAGGAATGACCGATTCCCGTCATTAGGGAGATAACACCGGTTCTGATTCTGGTTATGAAGCTCGTCTAGCCAATTGTTGAGTTTTTCAATTTTTTTTCCAAACCATTTAAGCATGTATCAATATTTATAAAAATATACTTTGCCCACTTATTTAAAAAATATTTTTGACATCATATGGTTTTAAAATGACAATCAGTGTCAAGTACCTGATTTATAAGAATCTAAAATATGTTAGGAAATCATATTTTATTGGAAGATTACTTTCAAAACCGGCCTTAAAAATTTATGTACCCTATTTGAGCTCGAAAAAAATATACCCTTAGGCTTTAACAGAATTTGGATATTGGACTCACTAAAGGTCTAAACATAATGCCAATTGACTAATAACTAATCTAAACAATAAAAATAGTTTTGTAAGTGGCCTATGTTAATGTTTGTATGGGCATATCCTAATAAATATATTTACTTTTACGTATACATATCAAAGTTTTCTAAAAAATAACGTGTCCTTCGAAATATCAGGCCCTGGCCGGTGGTCCTTCCCGCCCACCTTCACGGCCGGCCATGATTCCTTAACCATTAGTTTTACACCCTCATTTTATATATATATATATATATATATATATATATATTATATATATATATATATATATATATAGGGTTAGGGTAAAATGAAAACTTATACGAGTTGTGATAACTTAAATAACTTGGCCTTACGAAAGGTTTTTAATTTTTTTTACTAAAATCCTAAAAAATCAATTTTTCTAAAAGAAAAAAACTATTTTTTTTTTCATTTATGACAGCCGTAAATGCTGTAAGAAAAGACGTTATGCTTATGTCATCAGCTTTTTACAGCTGCTGTAAGGGTCGAGAAATACCAGTTTGAATTTTTATTTTTATTTTTTTACAATGTTTTATAACATTTTAATTTATGGTGTGAAAACAATGAGGGAAAAACTTGTACGGGATAAAGCGAGTTCTCTAAGTTCTCATAACTCGAAAGAATTTTTCGTTATTTCAATTAAACTTTCGTAGATTGTATCGTAGTTTTATCCACAAAACGACAATTCTTTAGTTTAAACCCATTTAAACAACTTAGAAACTTTGCGAATCGATAGTAGGCTAAGTTGACCAACTATTCTCACGTTCCTTTTTTTTTTAACCCAAACTAGACTCAAATCACCATTCTTATCTAAACACATTTTACTGACTTGTAACTCATTCAGTCCACGTTTTGTTTGTGCTATATATGTTTATTGTAACCCATAATATATACATATTTTTAAGAACAACAATGAATATTTTTTTAATACCATAATTGCTTTTCGTATGTGTCAAGTTATTAGCTTTACCACCTTAATTAGAAAGATACTTTATTTATTTACCCTATATAATTTACCAATTTCTCTTCCTCTTACAAAATTACTAGTCTTTTTTTTACTTTCAACCCCCTTGCTTTTCATTTTTTAGTTTTCAACCCTTTAAGTTTTCATTTTTAATCTCAACACCTTTCCATTTTCAGCTTTGGTACCCCTCTACTTTTCATCTTTAACAATTTTGTCATTTTACATTTTGTTCTAAATCTTGCGAGTAAACAAGTTGCAACGCGTTTGTGTAGGTTAACGTCTTTACGTCTATTTTTTGGCGGCTTAACAGCCCCGTCATAACTCACGGATCCTTAACCGACTTGGTTATTTTTTCCAAAGTTTTACGTTTCGTTATAATTTTTGCGAGTTAACATGCCGCAACGCGCGTGTGTAATTTAACATACGTTTACTTTTTGTTTGGTTTAAGAGTCCCACCGCAAAGCACGAGTCCCAAACATTAGTTAATATTAATTACGGTTCTAGAATATAAATATCCTTTTAAATAGGTTTTTGAAAAGATGAGTATTACATTTGGAAATCGAGTTGAATCACATGGGATGCAACATGCATTTTCTTTGTTGGAGAAGCGGTTGATGCATGGAACTTTAAGAATCCCACTATAGAAGCTTCACATCCAAGCCTACATGCATTTATTGTGATTTGTGACATGCAACAAAGTAAGACGCTAGCTTTGATGCTTTTTGCAAGAAGTCAACTATGATAAAAACGAAAATATGTACGAGAACTTTAGTTGCTTACTTCGGACAACAAATGTCATTATTAACATTTTTTAATTCATGATTTTTTAAGGATCAATCTATTAACAGATTTCTACTGTCTATTTGGACACCTTTGGGTACTAGACGGGTCGTCTAGACATAGACGCCCCGTCTAGCATTGATTTTGTGGAGACAGCAAGTACCTGGCAGGGTCTATAAATTTTAGTGTTTAGACGGGCCGTCTGGACCTAGACGACCCGTCTAGGATGTTGTGAATTTTTTTGTTTGGAAAATGGGTGTTTTGGTGGGGATTTTGATTGTAGTTGGAGTTTGAAAAAATAGTGTTTTGATGAGGTAAATTGGTTGTTGTTGGAGGTTAATATTTGTTTTAGGTGAAATTTTAGGTTTTTAAAAAGTTTTGTTTTTTGTATAAAAAGTGAGTTATGTTTTTCAATCGTTTATATATTTAATTGTTTTTACATTATATTTAAAAAAAATATATAATACTAAAATCTAATACTGTTTTCAACATTTTAAGATGAATGCAACAAGTGTATGTTGTTTTCGTATTACATTTCAATGTCGATTTAACACAAACAATCATCAAGTAATCGAATAACTGAAAACAAAGTTAATGTAACATACATAACATAAATTTGTACAACCATAACAATATTTATCTGTACAGCAGAAAAGTAAATACAAAATGTCTATGCATACGAGTCGGCCTCGGAGTCGGGATCGAGATCTGGCTGCTGCGGCTGCTGCTGCTGATGTGGTGCTCGAGGTGGTGGGAGCGGTATGGCAGGTAACCCCTCTCTCTCTCGTCTATCATGTGCCTCTCGAACCAGCCAGCCAATGAGATCCATAACCCTGTCGACGTTGGCTCGTAAGCGCGGGTATGCCGCAACCCCCGGGGTATGACCTGGAAGGACGTGCTGCGGAAACTGAGGCGCCCCGTTAGGTGGTGGTGGCGGTGGCGGTGTCGGTCCGTCAACATCAATCGGAGGGTCCTGGACTACCGCTGCCTCATCTGTTGGCGGAAGGACTGGAGCGAAGTGATCGGGCAGCGGCTCCGGAATCCATGGCTCACCTTCGCGGGTTTTAAACCGCTCGCCTAGCACGCCGAACCTCTTCACCAGCCTCATCCCCCGCAAGGTCAGAAAACCCATCCGCGTGGACGGTATGGCCGGCTGCAAGTGCGGGTCCAACTCCGGCACAAGACCCAACGACCGGGCGATGACGGTGACGTACGCCCCGTCATACAAAAAGCCGCGCTCCTGCCGGTGGTGAGCGGAGGCGAAGTACTGGGCGAGACCGTGCGCAAGTGCGCACGGCCTCCTGTACAAAAGGCAATAGAAAAAAACAAGGTGGTGCTCATACACCACTCACGGCTTTATCCGCGAGCGGTAATAGACGTAGCGAGCATCCGATGTAGACACCTGCACATTATGTTAGCGAAAACCGGAAATTAATTCATAGCAACAATAATCAAACAATTAACGTAATAAACGTACGTACCTGTAAAGCGGGTCGACAACGTGAGAAATCCTCCCCTTCGCCCTGACATGCTCCTAAGTGTCAGGGCCTGCGACCACCTCTCAAAGCCCAAAAGAGTGGCTCTATCCACCACCCTAAGCCCCTCCGTATATACATCGGTGGCAATCTCCTCCTGCAGGTATATGCCGCTATGAACGGCAAACTCTGCAAGCGTCATCGAACGCCACACACCGGCCAGCCTAAATGAAACCTCTGGCGGAGGGGGAGGACCCTGTGGCTGGGGAGGCGGCTGGTCGACCTGTGGAGGGTGGAACGTGAAAGTGGACAGAAACTCGACAAGCAGCTCCCTGTAAGTCGGCGTGCCATGTAACAACCCGAACAATCAGGTTAGTGTTTGCTTACGACTTCTACGCTAGTTCGTTACGTGATATTTTTATACGCGACAGGTTTAATAAATATAAAAATAAACAAATAGTCGTAACCCAACCCGTTATTCCCAAACCCTCGCGGCCCAAACAACCAACCGCCCCAACTCTTGATTCGGTTAGAGGTGCATGAATGTACGCATGTTATGTTTCAAAAAAAAATAGAATAACAAACTTACTAAACTTGAGGCTCAAACTGCCGCCCACAAAAGGCCAACTCCCCACTTCCACATTAATATGCATATACATATGCATGTATGTTAGATCAAGGAGAGAAAAAAAACCTAAGGTGCTACCAACGGCGGCAGACGACAAGACCCCCACCCCTCTCTCAATCTCGTGACGGCAGCCCCCCCTCGCCACCTCTATTTCCGGTTGAACGTCTCTTTGTCTCGCACAAATAGGTTAGTGTGATTTAGTCGCTGTTTTATGATGATAACTTTAGTCGAACTTGGCTGCGTTGCTTGATACTCTTGACGTTATGATGATTACATGTAGTGCTAGTTGCTAGGATTCATGTTTGATTGATGTTATGATCACATATGAGTTCATATTGTTACTAGGGTTTTGAGATTCTTGATGTTGTTGGTACTTGACATGATGAATCTGTGATAAATAAATGATAACCTGCTATAAATGATGTATAAGTGTTGTTGTTCGGTAAATGTGTTAACGGAACCAACATAACTCGTATTAGAATGTTGAAAGCTGAAAACATGAGGCTGTTTGGTGTTTACAGTCGACTTCAGTCGGCTGTGACGGAGTCGTAACTTAACGAAAATTTGATTTTCTTGGGTCTATTACGTGCTATTTCGAAATACGCTTCTAATGGCGCTGGAATCATGATTTTTGTACATCGTTTGCTATTTTAAATAAATTATTTCGTTTCAGCAATTAAAGCTGCGTTTTTCTGCAGATTTTTCGTGTTATGTTTTGAGTCATAACTGTGTAAAAATTTATAAATAGACCATGAAATTTATATTGTATATAGCATTAGATGTCTGTACGAACCTCCAACTGGAAATATGTCGATCGGATAATCGAGGATTTTTAAATGAATTTTTCCATAAGCTGCACTCAGAAAGTGACGAATCTGATCGCTGTTTGGCGCAAGATTTTTTACGGAAAATCCTTAAGGAGTTTGGTCACCAAATTTTTACACAATAGTCTATGCTCTGATTGACACACCCTATATTTTTTTGGGAATCTTTCGGTACACGAACTATTCCGGATAACACTCCGCAAACTGTCCGAAAATGCACTATATTGCCGAATTTTTATTGAAGAGTATTTTAATTCTTTCGTGACACTTGTGTGGTTGCTAAGTGATGTCATGATAGATGCATGCATGTTAATTAGTATTTTATGATAAAATGTGCTACGTGCTAGATACGTGTAGGATTCGTGTTTCCGCGTGAGCACACACACTATGTCACACCCCGACCCGCAGCGGAAAAAGGTGATCGGGGCATGATTGGGTTTTCATCAAAGCTCATGACATTTATTATAATGTTTCATATTTATTATTACAATATTAAAGAAGATCACACAATCAAATCAAACAAGTACAACATGTCCTATACATCTTTCTAGACTTCATTATTTTTCTTCTAAGCCATTTTCCTATGTGTTCCTTGCTTCATCCTGTCCACCTGTATCATGTGTAAAAATGGTTTTTGGATCAACAAAAGTTGGCCAGTGAACCTTGTTAGAAAACATTTATTATTTATTTCTTGTTGTATTTAATATGGAAAAATTGTGCAATAATCATATGTGAGCAAACGTAAATAAACATATAATAACAATAACCATAACAAACAATAACATACAATAACAAACCACCTTGCATGAATATATAACATGAATGACAATGTAAATGTTGGCAACGTCTCGTTCACGCTCAGAGGTAATGGGGAACGGCTCACGCTCATAGGTAATGGGGAGCAGACGGCCTATGATGAAATGTATGTGCGATCAAGGCTCAATCAAACGGAGCCGATCGTATGTTGGCAACGCCTCGTTCACGCTCATAGGTAATGGGGAACGACTCACGCTCAAAGGTAATGGGGAGTGGCGGCCTATGATAATGTATGTACTGAAAATGATAAATTTAATCTAAACAATAACCACACAAACAGTTGATACATGTTGAATACACATTTGATCATGGATATGATGGATGCACAAGTGTTTAAATGTAATAAATAATAAGACACATGATACACCCCAAAAACGTGATTAAAATGGGGAATTTGTAGAGATTCACTCACATTGGGTGCGTTCGGTTGATGATGTTGAATGCGCACGAGTTTAGAGGATTGATCGACGAGGAATAACTAACCTAATTAACAACGAAAAGGTATGGTAAATAAGTGGATTTTATTAATAATTTTAATAGGATTTTTGGATATATTGTTGTGAGTTTAAGGCTATTTTCTAACTTTAAAAACATTATTTTTAAGTATTTTTAATTGATTTTTAAATTAAATAAATAAATAAAAATATAGAAAAAAAAATGTGGACTTTGACCGTTGACCATGACTGTTGACCGTTGACCGGTTCAGTTGTGAATATTATTGCACTGAGTGAGACTCGAACCCGTGACTTCCCGTACGCGTGCACGCAGCTCTACCAACTGAGCTACGTGTCTAACCCGAAATATTTCTGTTTTTAATTATATTTATATACTATTTAACTTAATCCGAAAATCATTTATTTAAAAAGGATTTAATCGTATCAAACCGGTGATCTCCACAGGTCTCGAACCCGGGACCTGTGGTTTAGTTTGGCACACAGTCCACCGCTGGACTGTGTGTCTAACCTGGTAAATATTCCGGTTTTTATTATACTTAACATCTTACTGTGAGTTAACCCGGTTCAGTTTTAAGAAAAAAACATTTTTATTTCTGAGGATAGGGTCGTGATAGGAATCGAACTCGAGACGTATGTGTATTGTTTGCACACAGTCCACCGCTGGACTGTGTGTCTAACCCGTTCATAATATTGATTTTAATTAATCTTATAACATAAACGACTTCGTCTTCTTCGCTCAAGAACACAGACAATGATTAATCAATTGTTTCATGCTTAATTCGATTAACGGAAATTATCAGCGATTGAAATGCAATGGACAGAGAGGGTTTGGGGAAAAATGTACCGAATCAGATGTCTTTCTCAGAACTCCGGCAAGGATTCGTCGGCTCTGTTTGTGAACTTTGTCTGTTCGGATCAAATAACAGTTTTGATTGATTAGATATGAAATTGAACTACTGAGCAACGATTATCAGTAGGTTTAAATGATCATACCGGCTCACGGCGTGATTCTGGAAATTTTAGAAGTTTTCCGGCGAAAGCAGAATTTCCGACAACGTCGTCTGGGATTGATTCTGGGTGATGGATTGATGTTAGTAATGGTTTAACAATGGAATGAAACAGAAAGAGTCGAGGTATTTACCGTTTTGGTGTGAGTCTCGGTTTTCCGGCGAAAGTCCGGTGATGGCAGAAAAGTTCCGGCGAGTGAAATTGCGTCGAGAATTGGTGTGATTTTGAGCGAAAAGATTACCAGAGGCTAGGGTGTGTATTTATAGGAAAGAATATCGATGAATTGGATCCGATTTCTGTCTTGATTCGTTGGTCAATTATTCTCTGGCGGTTATGACTGATGTCGCGGAACTGGACATCGGTTATAACCGATGTAAGAGTTAATACGCACCCTCAGTCACAAGAAACCGACAATAATTGGCGAAGTCATCGGGATTTCCAGCGACTGCGAATTGGGCGCGCCGTTGACTGTTTTGAATTCAAGTTTTGTTATTTGAATTAATTGTTTCGATATATCACTAAAGAACACAAGTGGCGGAGTGGTTTGGTGGATGAGAGTTAAAGCTTTGAGGTTCCCGGCTGACCCGGGTTTGACTCCCGGCAGCCGGTTTTTCTTTTTAATTATTTTATTTTTACTTTTTAACAATTATAGTTTATAAATTCTAATTTGTTTATTAATTATGTATCGTTTAAAATTAAAATAAGTCATAAATAAGCAATGAAAATTTAAAACTGATTGTTCGATTAATAAACGAAGCGGGTTTTGAAAACCCGTTTTTCGACGGATGTTACAGTATCCCTACTTTTCGAAATTTCGTCCCGAAATTTAAGTAGTAGCATGTTTGTCTCAGAAGGATGGTGTTTTAATTTGACAATTGCATACTTAGAAGGGAGTAAGAGTTTAAATTTTTTGTTTGAGGCGGTAACGTTCCTTGTAAGGGTTGAGTACCTTGCTACAGGAATCGTTTTTTGATGCCTACGATAAAGAATATTGATAAACAGAGTTGATTGACTAAGTATGATTTTTATGCACAAGAGTTTTGATACGTTTGGAAAGATAAGGTTATATCCTAAAACAAAACTTCACTACTAAAACCTACATGGAACCTCTCATAACCGCCTGACAATGCCTCTGATCCTTTGCCAAGAATACTTATATATAGGAAGTACCAGCGGCGTATCCACCATATTCTTGTCAAATTTTCATTGGTTTTATCAGTAAGTTATGATTAGTTCTATGATGTGACTCTAGAACATAAACAAACACAACAACCAAAGCTTGAGTCTCAATTCTGAAAGGATACATGACTGAATGATGACGGTACCTCTCTCGTTTGTTATGATGAAGGGGTTAGTCTATGTAAAAGTGAGACGCAACCCAACTTCTTTAATGATGAGATCGAGGTACGTCGAGATGTCTGATGATATGAATGTTAAATCAATGAGTATAAAACAAAATTGAGATAATAATTCGCATTAAGATTCTTGGATACAATTTCCAATTTATAAATGAGATACGTGAAGATTGAGATAAACATAAATAAAACATAAACACTAAGCGGTTGGAGTTGAATTCTTGATTTTTGGTGAAGAAACTAGTTGGGTGGTTCATTTGGGCCGTCATTATCTTCATCAGGATTGGCGTTGATGTTGAAAACTCTTCCTCTTGCTGGTGGCCTAGTGGTTAGGTTTTCTTGATTTGCTTGGTTAACTGGGTTTGCTTGAGCTTGGGCGTTTATGATGTTAACCAATCGAGGGCACGTGTTTCTAAAATGGGTAGGGTCGCCACAATTAAAACAAGCTCGAACATTAGGAATCATGGGGTATTGGGGTTGTTGATATTTTTGGATCATGTTTTGAGTAGGGGGTGAGGTTTGGTTTTGAGAGGTGCGGCAAACCTTGCTCGAATGACCATAGCGTCCACAATTCGCACATAGTCGACAAGGTAAGGTAAATGGATGGTGATAAGAACAGGTGTTGCATTGAGGGTGAGGTCCAAAGTAAGGTTTCTTATTTGGGTAAGTTGAGTTAGGTGCTACTTGAGTGATTGGGATAGCTTGGAGGGGTATGGGTTGTGAAGTTGGTTGATTGTGTTGGGTGACAACGAAAAGTTGCCCATCTCGTTTTCTCTTAGAAATAGGTTGAGAAGGGGATTCGGTTTGGGGGAGTTTGAGGTTTCAGTTGATGCTTTATCCTTCTTCTTCTCCTCCTTGAAGTCCTTATTTCGCACGCGGTTCTCGGTGAGCTCTGTAGCTAACTCCATTGCTGCTTCCAAAGTTGCAGGTGTGGTACTTATTACAGAGTCTTGAATTTTTTAAGGAAGACCTCGAATGTAGTGCTCGATCAAACGGTAGAGGGGAGTGAACAAGTTGGGGACCATTTGATTTAGCTCAAGGAATCTCTTGTTGTATGTGGTGTGGTCGCCTTCCTTTTGTTTCAAAGAATAGTATTCATCCTCCAATTTCTTGATTTCGCTTCTTGGGCAAAACCGTCTCGTCATGATTTCCTTCAACTCCTCCCAAGTCAAAGTCATAGCATCTTCAACACCTCGCCTGGCCTTCTCTGTATTCCACCATGTAAGTGCTATTCCAAGTAAACGACCGGTAGCATATCGCACTTTGTGATCATCGGGGCAATCGCAATTTAGAAAAGTGTTTTCCATTTCCTCAAACCAATGGAGGAGAGCGGTGACACCTTCAGTCCCCTCGTATTTTGGAGGGTTGCAGGATTTGAAATGCTTGAAGGTGCATTTAGTGGTAATTGGGGGAGGGTTGACGACATTTTGATCTTCTTGATTGACGGGATTAGCGGTAAGGGCTTGTTGAACTTGAACTACAATGTTGGGTATTACGACAGCCATTTGTTGAGCGATTTGGGCAGCCATGCGCTCCCGGGCATTTCCTGATCTCGTCTTCCTACGAGCGAGATTAGAAGACATCTACAAGGAATACATATCAAGAGTATGAGTTGGATGTTTTTGAGATCATGTGTCGTATTTAGGAATGAACATTCATAAAATAAATATAAAATAATAAATCTACTACATCCATAGGATGTCTTGGGCTTTGCTCGTAATTGGGCCTCGCATGCCGCCATACTTCACCTTCGTAATCATGTGGGCCCCCATGATTACCGGGTTTTTCATATGGTTCACATGTGTTAGCCTGGTAACGTACACTAAAACCCGGAGAAAATCGAGAAATATGTATGTAACGTATGAAGTTTGGAGTGCATCCAGGTGTGGACACGGTGACACCTCAAAGTGGGGTTAGTTCGAACGATGTTTGGTGTGGCATGCTTTGGCCTAATAGGTCCTTCGTACTCTCGTCGTTAGTCCCCAGGTAGGCAAACTGGTCCATTACTTTGGATTTATACGAATGCCAACCTAGACAGGACGTTCCGACTACCGGTACTTGTACCCTTACAGTTACTACATGCCCGTCGCAGAACTCACTTTGATGAGATTTTGAAAAATGAAAAATGCGACAAAATCTTGAATAACGGAAGTATGAAGGTGATTTGAATATGCGAACATTGAAATATGCATGATGAATATGTATGTAAGTATGTATGTTTGACTGTAAGTATAATTCATTATGTATCACAAAATGTAATATTGGAAGTGTTTGCATGCCTTTGTGTATGTAATAAATATGAAAGAAATAAACATCATAAGTTTGCATGTAACCACATAAACAATTTAAAATCTAATCAACTATAGTATAGACTCTAAGGGTCTAATAACCTATCCTATATCCCTATAGTCAAAAGCTCTGATACCAATCTGTCACACCCCGACCCGCAGCGGAAAAAGGTGATCGGGGCATGATTGGGTTTTCATCAAAGCTCATGACATTTATTATAATGTTTATATTTATTATTACAATATTAAAGAAGATCACACAATCAAATCAAACAAGTACAACATGTCCTATACATCTTTCTAGACTTCATTATTTTTCTTCTAAGGCATTTTCCTATGTGTTCCTTGCTTCATCCTGTCCACCTGTGTATCGTGTGTAAAAATGGTTTTTGGATCAACAAAAGTTGGCGAGTGAACCTTGTTAGAAAACATTTATTATTTATTTCTTGTTGTATTTAATAAGGAAAAATTGTGCAATAATCATATGTGAGCAAACGTAAATAAACATATAATAACAATAACCATAACAAACAATAACATACAATAACAAACCACCTTGCATGAATATATAACATGAATGACAATGTAAATGTTGGCAACGTCTCGTTCACGCTCATAGGTAATGGGGAACGGCTCACGCTCATAGGTAATGGGGAGCAGACGGCCTATGATGAAATGTATGTGCGATCAAGGCTCAATCAAACGGAGCCGATCGTATGTTGGCAACGCCTCGTTCACGCTCATAGGTAATGGGGAACGGCTCACGCTCATAAGTAATGGGGAGCGGCGGCCTATGATAATGTATGTACTGAAAATGATAAATTTAATCTAAACAATAACCACACAAACAGTTGATACATGTTGAATACACATTTGATCATGGATATGATGGATGCACAAGTGTTTAAATGTAATAAATAATAAGACACATGATACCCCAAAAACGTGATTAAAACGGGGAATTTGTAGAGATTCACTCACATTGGGTGCGTTCGGTTGATGATGTTGAATGCGCACGAGTTTAGAGGATTGATCGACGAGGAATAACTAACCTAATTAACAACGAAAAGGTATGGTAAATAAGTGGATTTTATTAACAATTTTAATAGGATTTTTGGATATATTTTTGTGAGTTTAAGGCTATTTTCTAACTTTAAAAACATTATTTTTAAGTATTTTTAATTGATTTTTAAATTAAATAAATAAATAAAATATAGAAAAAAAATGTTGACTTTGACCGTTGACCATGACTGTTGACCGTTGACCGGTTCAGTTGTGAATATTATTGCACTGAGTGAGACTCGAACCCGTGACCTCCCGTACGCGTGCACGCAGCTCTACCAACTGAGCTACGTGTCTAACCCGAAATATTTTATGTTTTTAATTATATTTATATACTATTTAACTTAATCCGAAAATCATTTATTTAAAAAGGATTTAATCGTATCAAACCGGTGATCTCCACAGGTCTCGAACCCGGGACCTGTGGTTTAGTTTGGCACACAGTCCACCGCTGGACTGTGTGTCTAACCTGGTAAATATTCCGGTTTTTATTATACTTAACATCTTACTGTGAGTTAACCCGGTTCAGTTTTAAGAAAAAAACATTTTTATTTCTGAGGATAGGGTCGTGATAGGAATCGAACTCGAGACGTATGTGTATTGTTTGCACACAGTCCACCGCTGGACTGTGTGTCTAACCCGTTCATAATATTGATTTTAATTAATCTTATAACATAAACGACTTCGTCTTCTTCGCTCAAGAACACAGACAATGATTAATCAATTGTTTCATGCTTAATTCGATTAACGGAAATTATCAGCGATTGAAATGCAATGGACAGAGAGGGTTTGGGGAAAAATGTACCGAATCAGATGTCTTTCTCAGAACTCCGGCAAGGATTCGTCGGCTCTGTTTGTGAACTTTGTCTGTTTGGATCAAATAACAGTTTTGATTGATTAGATATGAAATTGAACTACTGAGCAACCATTATCAGTAGGTTTAAATGATCATACCGGCTCACGGCGTGATTCTGGAAATTTTAGAAGTTTTCCGGCGAAAGCAGAATTTCCGACAACGTCGTCTGGGATTGATTCTGGGTGATGGATTGATGTTAATAATGGTTTAACAATGGAATGAAACAGAAAGAGTCGAGGTATTTACCGTTTTGATGTGAGTCTCGGTTTTCCGGCGAAAGTCCGGTGATGGCAGAAAAGTTTCGGCGAGTGAAATTGCGTCGAGAATTGGTGTGATTTTGAGCGAAAAGATTACCAGAGGCTAGGGTGTGTATTTATAGGAAAGAATATCGATGAATTGGGTCCGATTTCTGTCTTGATTCGTTGGTCAATTATTCTCTGGCGGTTATGACTGATGTCGCGGAACTGGACATCGGTTATAACCGATGTAAGAGTTAATACGCACCCTCAATCACAAGAAACCGACAATAATTGGCGAAGTCGTCGGGATTTCCGGCGACTGCGAATTGGGCGCGCCGTTGACTGTTTTGAATTCGAGTTTTGTTATTTGAATTAATTGTTTCGATATATCACTAAAGAACACAAGTGGCGGAGTGGTTTGGTGGATGAGAGTTAAAGCTTTGAGGTTCCCGGCTGACCCGGGTTCGACTCCCGGCAGCCGGTTTTTCTTTTTAATTATTTTATTTTTACTTTTTAACAATTATAGTTCATAAATTCTAATTTGTTTATTAATTATGTATCGTTTAAAATTAAAATAAGTCATAAATAAGCAATGAAAATTTAAAACTGATTGTTCGATTAATAAACGAAGCGGGTTTTGAAAACCCTTTTTCGACGGATGTTACACACTACCCCTTAAACGGTAATCATTCTAGGACGTGATTGACTGGTACCATCTCGCATATTTCTTTACAATCCTTAATCCGAGCATTCAAATGTGAGTTCACTACTCTTTTACAGGCATGCGTCCCGAGGGGACAAACTACTATTCCTTGGAGGAATACTTTTTATAAATGTTGTAGTTTAATTTCGATGTTAGTTAATAAACTCAAAATCTATCATGAAAGTCCATACTTACTACCGAACTAGTTGCCTGGGTGGCAACGGGGTATTAGTTGATAGCGCTATTAGGCTTGACAAACCTCACACCGTGCTGGGAGCCGGGCGTGAACTAAGAACCTTAAACACATGGCCAATGTTGATAGGCATTGATGAGGGCAAGCAAACATACATCACCTGGTATCGAGTTATTAACGACATGTCTTTAAACTAAACATCAAACCGTTTTCGTTAAATAAAACTGTGAACTCGCCGGCTTAATCGCTGATACATTTTTCTGCATGCTCGCATGTCGTTAGATAATCATTGCATGGGAACTTACAGTCTGGGGAGCTTGAAGTGTCATGGGGGCGTGTTACTTGATTGCAAACAATAAAACTTTACGTATTAAAACATTTTATTTTTTATTGTTTGAGATATTTACATTTGCTTCCGCTGATTACATACTATTTTTGCAATAATTTAATTGGAATTCACTATTAGTTCGACATGATTAGTGGCTAGATCCTGGTATGTCACACGCCTCGCGATAAAACTCCGCATGTGGATTTTGAGGGTGTGACATGCCGGCCAGGTCAAACAGTCGGTGCCACGGGGAATCAACTGGAATGAAGAATCGAAGTCTGGGCGTCTCCCCGATCGCCTCGATCACGTCCCAGTCGACCGCTGAGTGCGATCCGACCTGCATCCGGCGTAGCTTGCCGCAAAATCGGGCGGTCTCGGTGTCGGGCGGGAATTCAAGGTATGGGTTGCCGTGGAGCGGATCCACCGGCGCTGCCGGGGCCCGTCGTGGACCATGCGGATGTGGGTCCCCGTGTATCGGATCTCCAGTCTCGTCCATAACTAATTTGCGATTGTATAATACAATTTAACATGAATAAAACAATAAATTATAAAATAAAAAAATAATTTTCAAGGTCGTCTAGGTCTAGACGCCCCGTCTTGTTCATCGGAAATCCCAAATACATCACCCTAACAGCGCATAAACCCCAAAATCTTTCAAATTCCAAACAACCTACATTTTAAATACATAACACATTGAAGTGTATTGAAGTATAGTTGAAAATACTCACCGGAGAAGCTTGATTTCGCAAAAATACGGCCCGGAATACGGTAGAATACGGCAGGATAGGTATGTATGTATGGGGTTGAGTGTGTTTGTGTTTGTGTTGTCTGTCTCTGATCGTCTAGGCATTCAGACATATACGAGGCCTAGACGGGTCGTCTAGGCCTAGATGACCCGTATGGAATAAACGGTAAATTACCATTTTACCCCTAAACTGCGCAAGTCTAGGTCTAATTCAGGGGCAAAATGGTAATTAACCTGCTGAGTGTTTTACAGCTTTTCCCTAGAAGTCTAAACAACAACAAGGGCGTTTTGTGTTTTTTTTTTTTCTCTTTTTGCTTATATTTATAGTAAGGTGTAATATATTGGAGTAGTAATAATAACTGTGCCAATGACCTATTGCTCAACTAGCATTAGAGGGGAGGTGAAATTTGGATCGAAGTCCACAAATCTCAAGTTCGAATTTGATCTTAACCGGATTTTACCGCAGTAGCCATTTGGGCACTGGCTTTTCCCTAGAAGTCTAGAACTTGAGATGGTGGATTTATGCTACCCAGCTCTAACTATGATCGCGGGCAGATGGAGTCACCTTTTGATGTGTGTGTGAAAACACACCGTATTTTGTATAGTTCTGTACACATTTTAGTAGTTTAATGAGTCGTTTTTAGATCTATACATTGTGCTTATTGTGTGTTAGGTTTTATTGATCACAGGGGCTAAACAAGGTAAAAGGAGCGTCCAAGCTGAAAAACGGGCTCGACGGGTCAACACGGGACCAATAGCACAAGTGTTGTAAAAGTGTCTCCTTCGCGCCACGCGAGGGAGTGGGTGAAGCCTCACATGACGCGCGGGAGGGAGTAGTATGTGGGTCTCTGGATTGTGCTTTGCCGCGCCACGTGGAAGATATATGTGGCTCTTCTACGAAGCTTGGGAGAGTGTCGTTTTGGGAAAAAAAGTATGTTTTAACCTAAATTTGAAACACAACATACCATTCAGATTTTAGCCATCCCGAACGAATTAAGAGCTCCCCATAGAAGATTTTCAGAGTCCTAACACCCGGTGCAACCTGTTTCTTCATGCAAACTCATACTGAATCAAGATTTGAAGTTGTGATGACAACCATGCGAGACTAAACTTCTCGTGACTTCCCCCAGATGAACGATTGCTTAAATTAATACATTTAACTCTATTCTGATTCTTATAACTGGTACTTTAACCAGCTGTGTTGATTTCCTGGTAAGCGTTTATTATATTTGAATTGTTTTTCGTTTATCAAGCTTATTGGTAATTTCCTTGGATCGTTAGCGTGTTGTTAATTAGTGGGTAGTTAGTATAATCAAACGGATTGTTAGGTTGTAATAGTTTCTTTTTTTAAAATTGTCCCCAATAATTAATTAAAGTCATTCATTCCAAAGCCATATCTTTGTAGTGTTTGAATTAGTAAACGGGTTTTGGTGTTAAACTGGTGACGGGATTCTGGGTGGTGGTTATTTCTTCTCAATTTGATAACACCTTTTGTGACAACTGTGTTTTTTTTCTCAAACAAACCCCCAATTTAGATAACAATAATTTTCTAGTCAATTAGTTAAACATTAACCACAAATTCCATGTGGATACGACCTTACTTACCCATATTATTATAGGTACATAAGTCATACAACACTTGTTTTTTATTAATCCACGACAGTTATATCAAAATAGCTCTGTTGCCGGAGATCTCTAGCGTGTGAGACTAGCGCTTAATGTGTGTCTTAGTTAGGTTTTTAGTGTTGTTTCCGTTAAAATGATTTTTTTTAAATGTCTCGTAAAGATTTTGCAACAAAATGGAAGATAATAGGTATAATCGGACCATTGGTTTTTAATATATATATATATATATATATATACAGGGAGAGGATCATGAGAAAACTACATATAAATAAGAAAACTAAAAAAGCCTAAAAACATACTATTTTTTTACAATTATTTAAAAAAAAATCGCTACTTTTTATGTAATAAAAAATTTAAAAAAAAAAACTTGTACCGCTCATGTGCATTCTATATATACAACACATGTGCATTATATGCATGTGCTGCACATGTGCATTATATGCTTAGATTTAGCTTTTGAGTTTATTAGCTTTTATGGTTAGGTTTTTTGGGAGGTTTAGGATTATGATTAGGATTAGGTTTTTGGGTGTAGGGGATGGGGGTTTAGGTCTTGGGGGGGGGGGGGGGGTTGCGGGTGGGGGTATAGGTTTTTGGGGAATTTACGTTTAGGGTTTAGTTTTAAGTTTTTTCTAGGGGGTGGGGGGGTGGGGTTTAGGTTTTTGGGGGTGTCGGTGGGGGGGGGGGGGGGGAGGTTAGATGGTTTAGGGTTTTTTATATATTATATGTAGAAAAATTTATTAAAAAAAATCAAATTGTTTTTGATATGTTTTTAGGCTTTTTTTAGTTAGTTTTTTGGTTTTCTCATTTAAACTAGTTTTCACATGATCCATCCCCACATATATATATATATATACATATATATATATATAATGAACTGTCGAAAAAGCGTCTAATTTAGGATATGTGGGTAGACCCACCCGGTTGAGAAGTTCCTTAGGATTGATATAATACACTTAATTGTTAGGATTCTCGCCTTAGGAGCAATAGCAAAACCGAAACTGTGGAGAATATAAGGGTACTATTATAAGTATAAACCTATAAGTTTTCCGATTAACTGGCACGCCTTTTCCTCTTTATGAAAACAAATCCGGAACTGGTGGCGCCAGAAAAAGAAAGATTCCATTTATTCATTCACTGAGCTAGATGTGTAATAACGATGCCTATGGTATTGCCACTGGGATGGTGACTCGGGTGGTAAATACCCTCTAAGTCTAGTTGGAAAAAAGGGATAAATATGTAGCTTATGGTATTAACCACTGGGATGGTGAATCGGGTGGGGTATACCCTCTAAGATCATCATCCATCACCCATAAAAAATAATCAGAATGAGAAAAAGTTTTTATATAAGACGGTAGATTATAATCTTTTAACCTCATAAACTTGAAGTGGGATTAGGTAGCATTATGGCGTTTGAATGTGAGACTCATAGATGAATAATTCACTTGAACTTAATGGATTATGATTAAGGACTTGGAAATCGGCGGTTGGATTTAAGTGGATTGTATACCTGCAGTCTTAGTTAGCGTGTGATTAGATTTGTTAATAAAATAACCGAATGTATGGAAAGCAGTGAGTTTGATTGTGATTCCATTGCAAGTAATTTTTCGAGACAAGAAAAGATAAGCGTAGGGATGTAATGTGTGTGTGAAAACAGATTGTATTTTGAATAGTTCTGTACATGTTTTAGTAGTTTAACGAGTCGTTTCTAGATCTATATGTTATGCTTATTGTGCGTTAGGTTTTATTGATTTAACAAGGGCTAAACGAGGCAAAAGGAGCGTCAAGTTGAAAAACAGGCTCGATGGTCACGGACTCATAGCACAAGTGTTGTAAAAGTGTCTTCTCCGCGCCAAGCGGGGGAGTGGGTGAAGCCGCACGCGACGCGTAGGAGGGGCAATATGTGGGCCCCTAGATTGTGCTTTGTCGCACCACGTGAAAGATATCTATGACTCTTCCGCGACGCGCGGGAGAGTGCTGTTTTAGGAAAAAGTATGTTTTAACCTAGAATTGACACGAAACATACCATTCTTTTTTTAGCTGTCCATAACGTTTTCGGAACTCCCCATAGGTGATTTCCAGAGTCCTGACACCCAGTGCAACTTCTTTTTTCATGTAAACTCATACGAATCAAGATTTGAAGCTGTGATGACAACCATGCGACGCGAAACTTCTCGTAACTTCACAAGGAATGATTGCTTGGTTTAATACATTAAACTCTGTTTCTGATTCTTATAACTGGTACTTTAACCACTTGTGTTGATTTCCTGGTTAACGTTATTATATTTGAACTGTTTGTCATTTAGCAAGTGTATTGGCAATTTCCTTGTATCGTTAGCGGGTTGGTAAATTGGTGGGTAACTGGTATAATCAAACGTTATGTTAGGTTGTTATAGTTTATTTAAAAATCTTCCCGAATAATTAATATAAGTAATTAATTCAAGTCATGTCTATGTGGTGTTTGAATCAGTAAACGGGTTTTTTGTGTTAAACTGATAATGAGAATTCCGGGTGGGGGTTACTTATATTCATTCTGATAACACTTTTTGTGACAAATTATGTTTTTCTCTAAAAACAAACAAATAAACCCGCAATTGCTAAACACTAACCACAAATTCCATGTGAATACAACGTACTTACCCATACTATTATAGGTATTTAAGTTATAAAATACTTGTTTTTATTACCCCACGAAAGCTACATAACCTTTTACCATTGGGTTATCCGGTTAACGGGCTTTTACTTGTTGACAGTTAAAGAAAAAGAATAATAATGGTTATAAAGGTTTTAATGTTTGGCTTTCATAACGATATCCTTAGAACATATTTTGCTTCATATTGTTATTTTTAATATATTATCAATAACACATGCGCGTTGCGGCGTGGGTACATCGCAAATATTGAATTGTTAAATCCAAATGTTATGTTAAGTTTTGCATAAACTATATGAAAACGTCCGTTTCGACGTATCTGATTGAGTTCAGTGTTACTTATATAAGCATTGCGATTGGAACAAAACGTAAAGTAAATAAATCGAGTTTATACTGTTCAATCATAACGTATTATATGTGACGCAACTCATATATAGAAAACATTAGTGGGTATAAATGAAAAACAGACACATGTAATCAAAATGGATTAATTAGAGCTTTTGAAAAAAGGGGGAAAGCAAATATTACTCCACTCGGTTTGAAGCAAAATTTACGAAATATACATAAAAAAAGCACGGAAACAAATTGTATCTGACCTAACTCGTTTTCGGAATAAGTTTACGTTGAAGCGTAGACCAACTCGAATTTATAGCAAAACGCACATAAAAATATGCACGTAAAAATGTTTTTTAAGGGAAAACGTATTATATTTGATCTAACTCGTTTCTAGAAAACGTTTACGTTAAAAATAGAGCAATCGAATTTATACCGACACGTGTATAAAAAATATGCATGTAACGTTGCCAAGTAGCACCAATGTCACATCACTGCTAGCAACCAACAACATTGGAAAAAAACTCGTAAAACTAAAATAAACAAAAAGGAAAAAATAACAATGGACGAAAAGTAGACATAATGCGGTGTGTAAATGCGAAGAAATTAGAGTTGAACGTAAAATGTAGAAAAAAATATATAAGTAGCTTTAGGACACGCGCATTGTGACAAATATGTCAAACAAGGAAAATAGACGCGTTGTGATGCGCCTGTCAGACGGAAAAAAGTTGACGAAAATACGTTGAACATCACACGCACGTTGTGGCGTACTGGCGTATTAACTCGCAAAATATAGAACGAAACGTAAAACTAAAAACTTGCAAAAGATGAAAACCATGGGGGACCAAAGTTGAAAATAAAAGAAGTGTTGGGGTTAAAATTCAAAAGATGAAAAACTTTAGGTTAAAAGTTAAAAAACAAAATGGTTAAAATGCTAAAGGTGAAAACCTTTGGGTTAAAAGTGAAAATCAAGATTTTTTAAGAACTCTCCATGCATGGGGTATGACATCATTAAGCAACAAATGCTAATTTATAATATGGAAACTAGGGTTTGCAATATTTCTTCTATTGATTGAGATGGCATAATTTATTTATCTAAGAGTGAATTTTAAATTTTGTCATTATCTTTATACCTAATTTCAGGCGGTGTCCTTTGTCTTTAAAATTATTGACTTTTGTACTTTATGTTTCAAATTATTGCACGACTTGTCCTTTAGCAATAACCCAGTTTATTTTTTCAGTTAAATTAGATCACATAAAGGTACTTTAGTCTTTTTACTCATTTATAGAAAAATGTTTTAACAAATAAAACAAAAATAGATTAAAAAATTAATATTATATGTATATATATATATATATATATATATATATATATATATATATATATGGCGGTGTCCTTTGTCTTTAAAATTATTGACTTTTGTACTTTATGTTTCAAATTATTGCACGACTTGTCCTTTAGCAATAACCCAGTTTATTTTTTCAGTTAAATTAGATCACATAAAGGTAATTTAGTCTTTTTACTCATTTATAGAAAAATGTTTTAACAAATAAAACAAAAATAAATTAAAAAATTAATATTATATGTATATATATATATATATATATATATATATAAATCTACTCATCTTTCTCTCTCTCTCTATACCCCCCTCTTTACATCTCTCTCTTCGCCACTAACAACCGCCACCATCAACACCTGCTACCATCCACCAACATCACCAATCTCCTTTCATCTACCTTTAACCCCCCAAGTTGAAGCTGATTAAAAACATATCCATCTTAAAACCACTCCTGCACCGTCATTTCCTCCAAACACCCATCTCAAAACCACCTCTAACCTCATCGCAAACCCGTCTCAAAAACCACCCCCTGCACCATCTACCCACCACTATTGCAATCATAGATCTAAAATAGTGACTTGGGGGTTGGGTGGTGATATGAGATCTGAAATTACAGATCTGAAATTGCGATTTGGGGGTTGGGCGGAATGACAATCTGGCGGTGAGATCATGATTTGGGGTTGGGTGAAGTGACAACCGTGAATGTTATTAGTTACAGAGGTGAAGACAGGTAAATGTGAGGGGAATGTTTTGATGGTGAATGTGGCAATTGCTTATCATGGTGGTGATGGTGTTTGTGATTATGGTGGGGTTGTGAAGGATAAGGTAGATGAACTGAGAAGGTGTCGGAGTGCCCGTTGCCCCAGCCACAACTAGAATCACTCCAATATTAAGTTGGACGTGCTAAGACCATACCATTGATGGAGTCCTAATTACTATTCTGTAAGGTCCAATCGTATGGGGAGCCATTGTTGAACGTTTTGAACTTATCAAGCTCAAGCGTAAATTCTTCATTATATGACAAAAAAAACTATGCGTGACACAATCTTTAATTATGAGAACTTATGACAGTGGGATATATTTTGAAGGAAACACAATGGCTTCTGAATGGTGGTGGTGGTGGTGGATGGCGTGGAGAGATATAGTGGGTTTATTTTTTAAAAATGTTTGGGTACTTGAGTTATTTACACATTTAGTCCCTGAAAAGGTAACATGGCAAAAATGCCGCACATGACAAGATTTAATTGAAAAATTAAACTAGGTTAGTACTAAAGGACAAACCGTGCAACAATCTAAAACATAAAGTACAAAAGTCATCAATTTTAAAGACATAAAACACCGTCTGAAATTGGATATAAAGATAAAGAACAAAATTTGAAATTCACTCTCTTTATGTAACTATGATAATCAACTTCTTAGCCTTCTCTTGTCTACATTTTTATTTTTATTTTTTATACTTCCCTTAGCACTTTAGTAATTCTACAATCTTCTCCGTAATGTCTTTTAATTTTTTATACTTCCCTGGGCTAGAAGAACCATCTCAGTTGCATCCATTAAGATCCATGTCTTTTTAATTTATATCTTCTCCTGTAACCAGTAGTGAAGCTTAAGATTTCTGACCGGGGGTCGGAAGTCAACGAACCTATAATTATACCACAAAAATTATAAAACCGGGGGGGTCGGAAACGTATATACCTAAAAAATTCTATAAAAAACTACATGTCGGACACTACTGAGCGAAAAGTTTGACGGGTCAGACACCCCCCCCCCCCCTCCAATGCCTACAACGTCATTGACTTATGTTATTATCCATGCCGAATATTCTCTAGGACATCTGAACCATGTATGGTTTCAATCCAACACTTCACTGCTCTTGTAACAATGCAGAGATTTTACAGCTCTCGACACTTATGAGAAATCACACATTTACGTTAGAGGACACGTAAGCAACCCGCAAAGAAGACAAAGTTTGCATTGGTGTGAGTCTAATATGATTTTATCAAAACGAAATTATACAAACTGTCATGGTGTCGCACATGTAGAGAAAAATATCTTACGTGGGCTTGGGCCCACACATGTTTGGCTGTTGGGTTCAAGTCAGATACCCAACCAATCAAGGTAAGCCATGAGAATTCGTGTACCATGTTCCAGCTCAAAAACGTGCCCTTAGGCCTTAACAAAATTGAGTATTGAGCTCACTAAAGGTCTAAACCTAATGCCAATGGGCTATTAACAATCTAAACCATAAAAATAGTTTTGTAAGTGGACCTATGTTGGTGTTTTACAGGTATACCATATTAATTTATTTTTTTGTATATACATATCAGTTTTTTTTTAATAATGTGTCATTCGAAATATCAGACTCTGGCCGGTGGTTCTCCCCGCCCACCCTCAAGGCCGCCCATGCTAACCATCTAATAAGTGAGAACAATAGAAATATACAATAATCCACGTATATTTTATACACCACCATTGATGATAACTTAACCACCAAAGGCTTTAGTGAATAGCTTTCTATGTTAAAATTATACATTGATGAAAAAGAAATAAAAAAGTGGATTACTAACACAACTATTACCCACACATAGATTATGTAGGCAACTTTTTGTAGTCTGTACTAGAGATGGGCATAATCGGGTTTTATTATTACCCGGAACCGGTTTCAACCCGGACCCGGTTCTGCTTGGATATCATTGGAACCGGGTATGGTGTGGAACCGGGTTCACACCCAAGAATATGGAACCGTGTAGAACCGGGTACGGGTATTATGGAACCGGGTATGGTGTGGAACCGGTTCCTGACAGTAAAACCCGACTTTTACTGTTCAGAACCGGTTCCTGACAGTCGAAAACCTGACTTTTACTGTTCAGAACCGGTTCCTGACAGTAAAACCTGACTTTTTACCGTTCAGAACCGGTTCCTGATAAATGTTACCGTTGGGAACCGGTTCCTGGCAGTCGAAATCGGTTTTTTTATATAAACCCCTCCCTACTTACCATTTCAAAACTTAACACTCACCATCATCAACTTACAAACTCAATCATCTTCTAAAATCTTTGCAAAATACCTATGGCTTGCAACGAAGAAGTTGTTACGGTCTTAGAGACGAAAAGAAACCCAGCTATATGGAAGAATTTTGATCTTTGTTTAATATCCGACAGCCACGAGACGGCTAGATGCAAAGCTTGCGGAAATTTATGAAGGCCGCAGCCAACTCAACCCTTAAGAAACACACTGAGCGGCATTGCCCAGTGACGAAGGCAAAGAAAAATGAGACGGGAGAAAGTTCCGGCACCGGTTCTTCAAATGTTTGATGTAACCCGTTTGGTTTGGTGTTTTAATAAAGTTTGTGTAATGTTTCTTTCTATTGTGTTTGTTATTTTTTATTTTTATTATTAGTTAGTCTCCACTTTTTCGGCTATAACCGGTTCCAACGGTAACATTTTAATGGTATAACCGGTTCCTTCTAGAACTGTATTTCCGGGTACTGATGGAACCGGTACTAGTGAAACCGGGTACGGGTAGGAACCGGGTACGGTTAGGAACCGGTTACTACCCGATTCAAATGGTAAAATTGTGGAACCGGGTTGGAACCAACGGGTATTTTGAACCCGGAACCGGTTCTACTTAATGTCGGATAGGAACTGGAACCGGTTCCAGTTCGGTTCTACCGGTTCGGGTTCGGAACCGGTTTTTATGCCCATCTCTAGTCTGTCCTAAACATATAAAAAACAAAAGCAAAAACCCATTTTTTCTACATTTTTCATGTGGCCCATTTGTTGCAAAGGTAGCCTGAAAGCAAATATGTTTTTGAAGCCCAAAAAATTGTCTTTTTTTATTATGTATTTTCTAGAATAAATATATCATAATATGCATGCACCTTGTAGAGATTTGAAACCCAAATATTATGATTGCCTCTTTGTTATGCTTTTACAGCTCCCTATTTACAATTTTTTCGGAATTATTGAGCCACAAATAGTTAGATTTTTAAATTTCAGTTTGCTTTAGTTCCGCGAAACAAATAGTGCTATTTTACAGAGTTTAAAAAATATTGGTTTTATTTCAATATGATAAACGTACAATAATTGTTGTGAAGAACAGAAATGAATGAAGCATGTGATGCTAAACCCGAAGAATAATTGATGATTTATGTAAATCTCGATGACTTAATTTGTTTGCTGTAGATATATTGTAAGGAACAATACAGAAGGTTACAATTAATCAAATAAGGGAGAATTGGATTAGGGGGAGGCGGAGTTGGGTAGCCATAGCCACCATCGCCGGAAGTTGGTGGTGAAGGGGGGTAGTAGGGAAAGTTAGGGACAGAGGGTGTGGAGGGAGGAGAACTGCCACCGGAACTTGGTGGTGAAGGTGGCGCCGGGCAGTTTGTGGCAGCGGGTGGTGGTTGAAAGATGTCATAATTTGAGCAGCAGCCGCTTATTGGTTGGCCTTTGATCTGCTGCACAGTAGGCGGTCTATTGTTGTGTTGGATGAAGGTTAACTTGCCATCCAGCATTCAGATTTTAGCTCAGTTTATTACAAACTTAAAGCAGTTAATTGAGCAACAATAAAAGTCTGAGTAAAATGATTTAAGGATCCCGAGAGCACGTATGCATTAAAAAGAGGTATGAGATTGGGGGATCCGGTTCTTAATATCAGCACACCCAGCCATGAAAACTTGTTCCACATTGGTGGCATCTCAGCACTTGTTTCCATGCCAATTTCATCCACAAATTCCTTCTTTTTTTTCTATTTTTTCTAAAGGTAAGTATTATTCACAACGCACACCCCAACCGGGGGCAGGCAAAAAACAAGACCAGCAATTACATCAAGAAATTACACCAATCTTTCCAAGAAATAAGCCTTTTTCTAGATCTGTTTTTATACCATAAATAACCGACCGCTTTTATATTTTCGAAAATATGATCGATAGTCACCACGATGTTTGAAAATCTGCATCCATTTCTGGCGGTCCCTAAGCACCAACACGCCACCATAACAATGCCTTGAAACGCAGATTTCGCCTGCCCACCCAGATTGACCTGCTCGAACACCTCCACCGGCTCCTCCACTGATCTAGCGTAAAAAAGGTTAACTCTACACCATCCGCTGACCCGATGCCACACCACCGTCGCGACATAGCACCCACACAGCAGATGATTCGCTGTTTCTTCTGCACTCTGACACAGCACACATGAGTCTTCTCCGAACGAACAATTCCAAGCTTTTAACGCCATCATCGTAGGAATACGGTTTAGAACCGCGTGCCACATAAAGATATTTTTTTTGGAACCCATTTAGACCAGCTCAACACCTTTCTTCCACTGAAATCTTGATCGCTAATTAGGAAATCTTTTGCAGCCGACACCAAGCAAAAGCGCTGGTTGTCTCCAATCCACTCCCACCCATCATTGCCGGTACCCATGACCACCTTATCTAACTGCTCTATCAGATTGTTCCACTCAGTGATTTCAGCAGAAGGGTGCGGGGGGTTCTCGACCACTTCCAACAATCCATAAAACTTTTCGGTTCAATATTAAACCGATCCGCCACCATACACTTCTTCTTTTCTAACGTGAATAGAAGAGGAAAAGTGTTCTTGAGAGGCATCAGGCCTAACCACGGTCGAGCCAAAACCTTACGTCTTTTCCATTCCTAACCACTCCTTTCAGTACGTTATTCAAGCCTGTATCCGCCACCCTGACTTTTTCTGAACATTTCACAATAGACGACCATACCCCTGATATCGAATAGTTTACAGGGAGAGGCGCCCAACACCTATTGTGCTCGTCAATCCACAAATTCCTAATCACCTGTAATTCATTCAAGTAAACATATATACCAATTATTTATTTTACCTGACCTCCACTATATTAGCAAGTTGGTAATTCAATACCTAGTTGTTATGCGACAGAATTACCAACACATACAGAAGAAAAATGGATTGAAAGATGATACAAGAACAAACATGCCTTAAAGAGTGGTTTTAGTATGAATTAGTCAATGTATACCTGTTTATACATATCCTACATTTTATAATAACCAAAACATTTACAAATGTAAGTCAAAACAATCCCTAACAGGTGGTATCCAAGCCACAAAGCTGTTGAACACATGAGAATCAGCGATTTTGACCACACCTCGTTTGATTTTTTTTGCGGTTAATGCAACCTAATAAACGCGATTCTGCAGATCAACAGAAGAACTAATATCATTTTTTTCTAATTTTGCTCATGCTGCTGGATGACAGGAACAGCAGTAGGCCAGGGAGGCAGCACAAAGGGAAAGAACATAGGGCTTAGATGACTAATAATCTTCGCATCTCTAATAAAATACGGCAACTGCAAAACCTTATTCCCCATGTCGTATTCCACAATTCTACACGACGAACGACACCAAAAGAAAACAATATCCGGATTAAGCGGGTGAGGCGAGAGCAAAGCCATGCACTCCTTGTTAATGCTCTCAACCGTCGATTTCATCTCATCCAAGTGAACCTTATGCAACAACAACCACTCACCACCACCATCTTTAAGCTCCCACACTCGGTAGTTCGAATCATCCCAAGAAAAATTGACATATCTAAGCCGACCAGAATGCTCCCCTAAGCAATGTTTAAAAGTCCAGACCGGTTTTCTTATCTCTCGTGGAAGCTCAATCTTTCTACACTCACCGTTACACGGATCATACGTAAAAACACCAAAACTCGAAAGCGTATCCCAGTGAAGCAACCCGTTACACACCACAGCACTCGGGCACCTATAATTCCACGCATGAAACAACTCATGATCCGAACCAAAAGTCGACATAAATTACTCCTCAGTCCACCTCCCAGACACCGAACAAAATATTTCCAACTTCAACGTCGCAGATAACTGTCTCGGAAATTCACACCTCACCACTTCAACCCGAACCACCTTAAAACTAGTCGTAATCTCATCGTCACATGAACACCGGGGATCACATATAAATCCAATATAAACAGTTTTAACATTACTCGGAGGCGGAGGCAGAGCAACGAACCGCTTCGTTAACGGATTACAAACAAAGTAAACGATCGGACGGCGCAACGCAGCACAACATAAAACCAAAACGTTGTTCGACGCCAAATACTGCAACGTTTCCTGTTTCTGTTGATCAGAATTAGAAAGAAATGATAAAGAGAACCCCGGAGAGTCGAAAACGGGGGATTGATGGTCATTAGGGAGGGGCGGATGATGTTATGGAAGGTAGGTTTGGATTGGTAATAGAGAGCAAATGAATGGTTGAAATGATGATGCTTAATGTAAGAGTTGATGAAATATGAAGTGGAAATTAAGGAACGGAAGCGTGCTGAGATGGACTTACAGAGATTGAGGGGTTTTAGAGGGAGGTGAATTAGGGTTTCGATTAAGAGCTCGTCGGTCAGTTTATCGAATAAGGACTGTGGAGGTTGATTCGTCGGATTTGTGGTTTTTGATTGGAGAAGTCGCTGACTCCGTCATAGTGCCGCCGCCGGAACCGCCGGAAAATCACCGGGAAGTGAACTTGTTATGGGAAATTTGGAGGATGGGGTGTCGGTTCAATATTGAAGATTAGGGTGAGGGCTCGAATTGAAGAAAGTGTGGGGGTGCACATAAAATTGCAATGTTCATCACCCTATCCATCCTTGTGATAATATTTACAAAGTTATTATCTTTTTATTAGGTTAGGAGAACTCGTTATTCGCTAGTCAGTTTGTAAGGTGGCGAGTAGCAACTACTTGAGATTACTTACGATTAATCGGATCGAGGTTTTTATATGTAATTATTAGTTTTATGTATACATATATACATTTTTATATGTAAATATTTTAAGCAGCTAGGTTTTAACTTTTACTCAACTCTCATCTTTTAAGTATACAAGATTAATTGTTAGAATTCATATGGTTTGGTTGGAAACTAGCCAGAATTTAGAGGTTTTGGCGGGAATATACAGGTTTTTTGTCGGAATCGCCGATTTTTGGCAGGCCGATTAGGCCCGACTAGTGATTAATGGACTGATTAACGAAAAATTATTAAGTTATTGGCCGACTAGCGATTAATCGTCGACTAGTCGCGATTTTTACAACACTGATTTTTACAAGCATATTACCAGGGTTAGGATATAATAGAAAGATTTTTTAAGTAAGAAGGTTAGGAAGCAATTATATCCACTAGATTTGGAATAGATTGCATTAAATGGGTGTAATTGAAAGAAGAAAAGAGGTGTGTGGGTTTGTGTAACGGTATCTAGTCCATCCAAGGCAACAATTTTAAGGGGTGTGCATGGTCCGGTTAGGTTTGGTTTTTGGGTAAAAAAAAGTAACCAAAAGTTCGGTTTTAGTTTTGAAAACCGTTCGGTTTCGGTTTTGTAATACCTGAAAATGGGTTTGGTAATTAACCCAAATTAGCTAAGGAGGAGCGTGTAAAAATACCGTGATGGTTAAAGTAACCCGTGAACAAAATAACTATGAATAATTAACCAAGTTGATTATTAGTATTCTTAGTGATAAATGTTGTATGATATTCATCTATAATTAAAATCTCAAACATGAGGGACCAAAAAGGAAAAAAGCTGAAACTTAATAATCAGAATTAAAACAAAACACAACACACACTAAGTGTGTGTGTGTGTGTGTGCGTGTAACGATCAGGAGGGGAACAAGGGAAGCAAAACCCTTGTTCATCTAATTCATCAAATTGAAAGGGAAATTGGACACTAAATTCGTGCATGAACGCGTACTAATAATCACCTAAACTAAGGGATCATAAGGTATGTAAAAAAACTTAATTTGGTGATATTATGAATGTAGGTAGATTTCATGTATTTCAATCCATGTATGAATTTCAGAAATTGAAGTAAAATAAGAGATGTATACTTGCTTAGGAACAAACCCTAAGTAAAAGTTTTAAATATATTGCTATGTGAAGTGGGTTTTTGATTATATGACGAAGTTGATGATATATTGTGTTTAGAATCATTATACATGATAGTAATAGCAAGATATTTGAATAATCTATGAATGCGAGTACTTGTTCATACTTGCCATTGAATGAGTTTTGTATGATATGATGAAATAAATGTTATATTCATGTTAAATGATGTTTGAAATCATCATGTGTTTGTGAATGTTTAAAGTATTTGGCTAAGTTGGATGTTTGGGTAAATTCCAAATAGGATGCAATGGGTTGTTTTATAGTGATGAAACAATCCCAATTTCTTATATGAGATTGATAGATTAGCATACAATGATTGAAATTTATGTTAAATTGATGTTAACAATTGTATGAACTTAGTTGAGGAATTTAGTTAAAAATGTGGCCTAGAAATAATGCCTACCGAATAATTAATGGAATGACCAAATGAGTTGTTGAACTTAATTGTGTATGTTAATAGGTAGTTGACTTTTAAAAATCAAACTAATCTATAATAGAGCAAATAGTAATTTTGATATAAAATATGTAAGATGGGATAGTCGTGATAAATAATGACTAATCTAACCATCTTGCGAATGATAAATGATAGTTTGACGCTTAACAAGCTAGGTGGAAGCTTGGGAAAAAGCGGGTCAAACATATCAAGTACGCGGAAAAGCATAATCGAATGCAAGATAAGTAAAGCTTACATCTTTGAGTAGAAAACCTATTTTTTGTATTGGTTAAGAACAAGGTAATTTAGTATTTGAAATATAACGTTCCGACGCGGAATGATACAGGTGGAACAAGTGAAAATTGGCGAGAAACCATATTTGATGGTAAAAATTGGTTAAAACGGTAATTCAGTCATGTGATGACGAATAAACAAAGGTTTTGAAAAGTTAACATATGGTGTATGGTAAATTGGTCATGTGTTGACGAACAAACAAGGCGTTTTGAAAAAGACACCTTAAGGTGTAAGCCATGATTGGTCAAATGAATTAAGAAATGATTTTTAATTAATATGATCGTATGGTGTAAACCAAAACTGGCTACATAGATGAGATGGCAAATAAATACCATCTCACAATGATAAAATGGTCATTTAGGTCAAACGGGTCAAATGGTGATGTTATCGCCATTCGACGATAATGACTAATGGTTGCTTGTCGAGTCTTGTGCTCACAGGAAAGAATAGCATATGACTTGCATTGCTTTTAATTAGCAACTAATATTGCAAGGCATTAAAACAGGTCAATGCTTTGACCCGAGCCAGGTGTATGTAATGGGTAAAACTCTCAATGAGGACTTAGGGTCCGAGTAGAGTTAATCGAGTCATGGGTGGACATTGGATTATCTTAAGTGAGGTACATCTAGTAAATAAGAATTTGAGATATTACATTCTTGGGAATACAATGAATTCAAATGGAATTCGGGATAAAAGTGCTCACTTGGTCAAAACAAGTTTTTTAAATATCCTTCGTAGTTAAAATGACTAAAATTGACCAAAACGTCCACCGGGCAAGCGACCCTTAAAGGTAGTTTAAAAATAAATTTTATATTTGGGTAGATTCTTCGATGGTATAAAAGTTAAAGGTGCAAGCCCTTTTGGCTTAATGCCTCCTAACAGGTCATTTTCATAAATTGTCGAATTAGAGGGCAAAATCGGCATATAATGATTTTACTATAATAAACCACCACAAATATAGTTGTGGTGGAAGATAAATAAAAATCTTAGTGTGTTGGAAGTAGGAGGTATGGAAAGAATAAATGAGATTTAAGCTTAGTGCTCAAATCTCGAAACGGGTCAAATAATATATGCGCGAATCAGGTAACGATGGCGTAATTTATAAAAGTTAAGAATCCGGGTTAAGAATTTTGTGTTAATTACATAGGTAAATGTTTTACGGTCATTTGGAAACAAGTTTGAGGCGAATCAGATGAAAAATGGAGAAGATACGGAACTTTTCGTGAAAAAGGACATTGCTGAAATTTTGCAGCTTTTAAGCCTACCTTAAGCTACGGCTCCTACGGCAAGCAGCCGTAAGTTACGGTAGGGGGTTGCTAGTTAGAACAGAACAATTAAATCGTAAGCTACGGAAGTGAGCCGTAGCTTACGACGGACAGTTTTGAAAAATTGTTGATTTTGTTATTTTTGGCTTTCGGGCATAATTATATACATTATGAATACCTCATAACTAATGTATTTTATAATTTATGAAATATAGGTAATGGTTGAAGCACCAAATGGCAATCAAACTCAACGAAGAACCGAACACGATCAAAGTTCAAGCTTTCGCATTATGTTTAGTCGTTTACGAAACTAAATATTGATAACATGTATAACGTTCTAATGCTATGAAGTTTTTGATAAATTCGAAAGTTTGTACGGACGTGCATTTGCAATTATATATTTAAATGCAATATTTTTTTATAAAATTTCAATAAATTAAACAAGGGTCTTACAGTTTTAGCAATGGTTCGATTCGATTCTTCAGTTTTTTCAGTTTTTTGAAACAAATTACGTAAGATTCAAAATTAATAGTATGGTTAATTGCATATTTCCCCTTAAAAAGACTCTCAATTCCGTATTTACCCAAGCCTAAACAAATATTGCATATTTCCCCTTTATTAACTAATAAAATTGCATATTTACCCATTTTGAATACATGCTTTTACGTATAAGGCTTAGGCTTGGTAAAATGTGGGTTTATGTATATTCAAGTATGTTTGACACATGGCGCGGATTGATAGAGTTTTGAGGGGGAGACTTAAATGGTCTAATGGAACTTTCTGCAAGGGTATACTACATTTTATGGCTGACTTTTCTGCTGACAATTAGAGTGTTGAGGATGCATCTGCCCATATAGTTCGTCTCACCCGAATTTGTGGTACTTTTAAGATTCAAGGTGCCACGACTAATACAATTTTCCATTCAGTTATTCTCATTCACTTTAGTGAGACGGGCCGCCACTTGGCTCAATTCTCAGCATGCTAGTACGTTTACCACATGGGCAGCTGTTGTCAGTTCCATGTCGTAAAAAACTTCATTTACTTTCTAGACATTCATAGTGTTACCCTTACAATGAAGAATCAAATCCTATAATTTTCGGTCTTCAAAAATATTATTCTTTTTATAAAAAATATAATTTTCAATATTGATTATTTTTATTATATATCTATTTTTATTTTTGTTTATTGTAGTTATTTACTTTTCTTATTTTTAATATTCATAATAAATCATCCGCTTATTTTAAAGGTGTATGGGCTGAGTCGTGCCCGAGCTCACCAAAGCTTCATCTCGGGTCATTTAATACACTACAATGTTTTTTTAATATTCAGTTCCAGTATAAAACTCAGTGAAAACGAGGTTGTATTCACAATAGAGTTTTGTTTAGTATTGTAAGCTATATTGATTCTTAGTGCTATACTGCAATGTGACGAACCAAATCGAAACCGTCTGAACTAAATTTGTACTAGTATTCGTTTTTATAGTTTTCGATCGATATAAAACACATGTTGGTTGCTATTACAAGTGTTGTTATACTACATGTAGTTATACGAAATCCATCCATTCTTCTCCACGTTTTTCTAGTTTTTTATTTTATTTAATTAGTTATTTGGATGTGGTAACTAATAAGATGACGTTTGTAATGGTACTATGAGACTTAAGTTCGATTATTTTAACAAGCACAATGATCCCAATTTCTTCGGGAACCTTTAGCGAGTGGCCATCCTAAGGACGGTATCAGGAGGAGTCCATTGGTTTTCGATGCTGAGGTACATGTTCATTTCATGTTACTTGCATTTATTCTAAACAAACTGTTGTATTCATCATATTACCTTTTTCTTTCCCTATTTAGGGCTAAGTGAATTTTCATTTTTGAAAGTGATTATCCTAAGTAGCCAAAGGTATGTAGCTCTTTCTGGTAACTATATATATATATATATATATATATATATATATATATATATATATATATATATGCTTCTACTACTACTGTTACTATGTTAATGACTATAGGAGATGGAAGTTTGGTGATGGAGTTGGTGCCGTTGGACACTTAAGTCGTTATTCTTCACACTAGGTAAAAATAACATAAGTCATCATTCTTGCTTCGATAAGGTGACTTAAAATAGGTTAATTTTTTCCGGTTTTGGCCATCTGTGGTATCCCAAATGGAGAGTTACTGCACCTTATTTTTGCCTTGTTGCTACTACCCTGCTTATGCTATATTTTTGACTTTATGTGGTTCTATTTGTTGGAATTGTGTGAAAATAGCATTTTCATAAATATAGGAAATGCGTATTTCCTAATTTTAGACGATAAATAAATATTATAAACTAAGGTTTATATAGATATTTATTTCCGGGTTTGTGTTCTATGTTGGAAGAGCTTCGTAACGAACTAAACCACGTCCAAAACGGAGCTAAGATGAATGAGATCTCGATGCTCAAAGTTTGGTGTTTGAAACATTAAATGCTGAAATAAATGGGAAAGTAACATCTTGTCCCACATAGGAGTGATGAAACTTAAATGGGTATTTAAGTGGGAACACTCCTTCCTTATTGTTTCATGGAAGCACACACTAAGTGTACTCGCGAAGGGTGCAGAGCACCCTAACTCGCACTCGCACTCGCACACGCGCGCACGCGTACGTGGCATAGGCGATGGGCGCAATGCGGCGCTTTGATTGCGCACTTTTCTCAACAATGTGAACACGAATGTTAACAACCTTGTCGTTGGAACCCTGCCAACACTGTGGGAGCGACCACAGTGGCAAATCATGCTGAACGACCCGAGAAATTTACGGGTCTCTACTTCAAAAGGTGGCAACAGAAGATGTTCTTCTACTTGACCACCATGAACCTTGCGAGGTTCTTGACTGAAACCGCTCCCCAACCTGCGGAAGGGGATACCAACGCTCAAGCTCAGTGCGCGGTTGATGCTTGGAAGCATACGGATTTCATATGTCGAGGCTATGTGCTTAATGGCCTTTCGGATGCATTGTATAACATGAATTATGGGATCTCTTGGACAAAAAGTACAAAACGGAGGATGCGGGAACAAAGAAATTTGTTGTCGCCCGTTTCTTGGACTATAAAATGGTCGATAACAAGACTTTTATGAACCAAGTCCAAGACTTGCAGATTATACTTCATGACATCCATGCTGAGGGCATGGTTCTTAGCGAGACATTTCAAGTGGCAGCAATAATTGAAAAATTGCCTCCTTCGTGGGTAGAATTCAAAAATACCTAAAACATAAACGAAAGGAAATGACGGTGAAGGAACTTGTGGTCCGTCTTCGAATCGAAGAGGACAACAAGGTCGCTCTAAAAGGCACCATTGCGCAAGCTGCGGCTAAAGCAAACATTGTGGAAGTAGGGGATTCCTCCAAAGGCAAAGGGGTAAACTAACGAAAAAGGACAAGGGAAAGCAAAAGTTAACAGCCTTAGACCAAGAAAGGGAACTGTGAAAAAGAAGTCTGCGCCTTTCCAAGGTACTTGTTACAATTGTAACGAGACGGGGCATCGTGCTAACGAATGCAAGAAACCTAAGCGTGAGCGTGCGCATATGGTTGATGAGGATGGTATGCCTCTAATTGCAATGATAACCGAGGAAGCGGCTATGATTGAAGAAGTCAACATGGTGGGTGCCAACCCACCAGGATGGTTCGTTGACACGGGTGCAACCCGCCATGTTTGTGGAGATAAGGCTCTTTTCTCAACATTCAAGGAAGCAACGGGTGAAGAAAAGCTTTATATGGGAAATAAAGCTACCGCCGACATCAAGGGTGAAGGCACAGTGATCTTGAAGATAACTTCTGGCAAGGAGCTCATGTTGAGCAAAGTCCTCTATGTCCCGGATATACGGAAGAATCTCGTATCGGGTTGGATGCTCAACAACTTTGGTTTTTGTCTAGTGTTTGAATCGGACAAATTTGTTTTATCTAGACGTGGAATGTATGTTGGAAAGGGCTATGCCCTTAATGGTATGTTCAAAATGAATGTAACGGTGGTTAACACCAAGAAAAACATGAATGAAATTTCTACTTCTACTTACATGATTGAGTCTTCAAATGTTTGGCATGGTAGATTAGGACATGTAAATTTTAATTCATTACGACGTTTAATTAAATTAAATATGATACCAACATTCCATATTGATTCCGATTACAAATGCGAAACATGTGTAGAATCCAAACTTACAAGATCATCGTTTAAATCGGTTGAAAGACTAACCGAACCCCTTGATTTAATTCATACCGATGTGTGTGATTTAAAAGCGGTTCCCATACGTGGAGGAAATAAGTACTTTATCACGTTTATTGATGATTGTACTAAATATTGCTATGTATATTTACTTAAAAGTAAAGATGAAGCAATAGAAAAGTTTATCTTGTACAAAAACGAAGTTGAGAATCAACTTAAAAAGAAGATAAAAGCGGTTAGAAGCGACCGAGGAGGTGAATATGTCGCACCTTTTGCGGATTTATGCGCAAAAAGTGGCATTGTACATGAGTGTACACCTCCTTATTCTCCACAATCAAATGGCATTGCGGAACGTAAGAACCGTACATTAAAAGAAATTATGAACGCCATGTTGAACAGTTCAGGTGTGAACCGAGAAATGTGGGGGGACGCGATTCTCCCAGCGAATTATCTTTTGAACAAGATACCATTTAAAAATAGGGACGAAACTCCATATGAGTTATGGGGAAAAAGGAAGCCTTCGTACAAATACTTGAAAGTGTGGGGGTGCCTAGCAAAGGTGATTGTACCACCTCCTAAGACTCTTAGGATAGGACCCAAAACTGTTGATTGTGTATTCATAGGATATGCACATCAAAGTAGTGCACATCGTTTTCTTGTACATGAGTCCAAGAATCCCGATGTCCACGTAAACACTATCATGGAGGCAAATCCTAACATCGTCTCATACTTTGAAAATGTGTTTCCTATGTTAGGAGAACCACACGAAACCTCACCAACAATGTGTAACATTTGTACAAAAATCGGGTCTCCAAAACCCGCTCCGTTTTGTAATCAAATACCAAGTTATGAAAGTACATTAAGTATTTATGATTATTTTGAGTTTAAACGTTACATAATTAATAAATAAACTAAACTATAAAAATTATATTTGATAAAAAGTTAAAATAAAATAAATAAAAAACATGTGTAGCTGCCGGGACTCGAACCCGGGTCAGCTGGGTCTCAAACGACTTAACCATCCCTTACCAAACCACTCCGCCACAATGTATTTTCTGTTAACTATATGAAAACAAAAGAAACTTATACACAAACTCAGTTTAATCAATATTACCAACTGAAAACCGATAATCGGCAAACCAATCGTTAAATCGATTGTTTACCTCACAATTGCACTTATAACCGATGTATTTCGGTTTCTAATTAAGTCCGAATTGAATGAACATAAAGATTCATCATTTCCGGTATTTGAAACCGAAAACTTATCAAACTCTGATTTAATTCAAGTTCTGATCATTTGCGCGATTCATAACTATCACAACAGCACTCAATTTCATTTTCGTCAAGTTTCTGAACCGTAAGATTATCTGAATCAGATCGCCGGAATTTTTCTGCAACTCACCGGAAAACCGGGACTCACATTCTCGTGGTAATTCCTTCGACTCTTTTTGTTTAAAACATGTGATTAGTCAATCTCTAACTCAACTCCATCATCAGAATCAATATTAGCCAACGTTTATCGGAAATCTTACCTTCGCCGGAAAGTTCCTGAGATTGCCGGAATCCCACTGTGAACTGGTAAGATATTCTGCACTTCTTTTAAACCTTGTTTAGGTGATTTAACCTTGTGAATAATCGATCCACACTGTTAATGGGTTCAGCAGTCGGAGTTCATTTCCAGTACCGACGAACCTTCGCCGGATTTCTGTGATTATCTTCAATCGGTAAATTCTGTTCTTTAAACTCTCTCCATTCCTTACTCTTGAATTACTGATAGTGTCTAAGATCTTTGTAAATCACAAAATCAAACTTAACCAGTCGAATTACGCTGATCGTGTAATCCGACGAAGAAGATGAAGCTATTTCAGTATATAAGAGTAATTAAAATCCGGATTATAAACGGGTTAGACACACAGTCCAGCGGTGGACTGTGTGCAAATTTCATATTCACGTCCCGAGTTCGATCCTTACTACGCACACGCTTTACGTAATAACATTCCTTTTTAATCATGAACTAACCGGGTTAGAGCAGGTAGTTGTTAAGTATAATATAAATCAAGAATATAACCGGGTTAGACACACAGTCCAGCGGTGGACTGTGTGCAAAATAAACTTCACGTCGCGCGTTCGAATCCCGTCACAAGCACCGGTCCATGGAATTAAAACGTTTTGCACAATAAAGGAATTTTCGGTTAATTCGAATAAGTATATAAATATAATTAAAACTGAGTTTCTAACGGGTTAGTCACGTAGCTCAGTTGGTAGAGCTACGTGCACGTGAACGGAAGGTCACCGGTTCGAATCCCGCTTGGCGCAACATTTACCGCTGACCGAACCGGTCAACGGTCAATGGTCAAACAGTAAAAAAAATAATATTTTTTTATATATTTATTTGTTTATTTTAATTTAAAAATCAATTAAAAATACTTAAAAATAACATTTTTAAAGATAGAAAATAGCCATAAACTCACAAAAATATATCTAAAAAATCCCATTAAAATCCTTAATAAAATCCATCCATTTAATATATTTTTCCATTATTATTTAGGTTAGTATTCCTCGTCGACTCGCTCGTCTAAATCGTGCGCATCTCACCATCTCCAATCCAACGCACCCAAGGTGAGTGAACCTTACAAATTCCCCGTTTTAATCACGATTTTGGGGTGTATCATGTGTCTTTGTTTATTTACATATTATAACGAAATTATTGTGCATACATCATAACATGACATGTGTATTAGTTTGTTGCTGTTAAGTAGTCATTATTAGATGCAAGTTATTATTTCAGTACATGCAATTGCCGAGGCCGCAGCTCCCCATCCATCGAGGTTGAGCTTGATCCCCATTTTATTATGCGGCTGATCTTGGCATGCCCGCACGATCGGCTCCGTTTGATTGAGCCTTGATCGGTCATTTCATTTTACATTTCAATACATGCAATATGCTCGGCTCCGTTTGATTGAGCCTTGAGTGCACAGTTCAATTTACATTTCCAGTTCATCCAATACGTTCGGCTCCGTTTGATTGAGCCTTGAGCACACAATTCAATTTACATTTCCAGTTCATGCAATACGATCGGCTCCGTTTGATTGAGCCTTGATCGCACAGTTCATTTATGTTAGTTATCGTATGATATTGGTATATTCATGTATGCTATCAAATGTTAATGTAGGTTATAATTGTAACTGCTATTTGCCAATGTTTGATTACTTACATGTGCTCTTTTATGATTATGCACAATATTTTATTGATAAACTAACCATATAATCATTACCAAATGTTTATCTAATAAGGTTCACTCGCCAACTTATGTTGACCCAAAACCTCCCATTTTACACATGATACAGGTGAACCAGCAGCAGCTAGGAACACATAGGACCTGGATTAGAAGAAATAAAACGATTTAGTATTTGAATTGTTATGTTTGGTTATTTTCCCTTGTATTGAATGAACATGTTTGGATGTTTGAGAAATGTAACTTTGACTTCATTTAATTATGAAACATAATAGTAAATGTCATGTGCTTTGGTGATAACCCAATTATGCCCCGATTCTTATTTCCGCTGCGGGTCGGGGTGTGACAGATTGGTATCAGAGCCATGACTATAGGGATATAGGATAGGTTACTAGACCCTTAGAGCCTATACTATAGTCGATTAGAAACTTATAAGAATTTTGTGTGTTATATGCCAAATTTCATGATGTTTATATGTTTATGTTAAATGTTACATTTGATATTGTACAAGCATGTTCATAAGTATGTATTATCAAATAATGCCTATCATGAAATCGTATGATCATAACATACACATCCATGCAAGCACACACCACATCATGATTGATTTTACAATGATTTTCGTGTTTTCAAATCTCATCAAAGTGAGTTCTCATGACGGGCATGTAGTAACTGGAAGGGTACTAGTGCCGGTAGTCGGAACGTCCTGTCTAGGCTGGCATTCGTATAAATCCAAAATAAAGGACCAGTTTGCCTACCTGGGGACTAACGATGAGAGTACGAAATACCTATTAGGCCAAAGCATGCTATACCAAACGTCGTGAGAGCTAATCCCACTTTGAGTTGTCATTGTGTCTACACCTGGACACGTTCCGACCAAACATCTCATGAACATATTTTGTGGTTTGCATTCGGGGGATGCGAGTGTTAAATTGCCAATACTAATGTGAATCCTACCAAGCCAATAGCCATGGGGGCCCACATGACTATGTAGGTGAAGGTATGGGGGACATTTGAGGCCCAACATGAGCGAACCCAAGACATCCTTTGGATATAGTTGCATTATTGATATTTATGTTATTTTCATTTTCTTAAAGACACATGACACCTAAAAAGACACCATAAAGTCACAATCTTCTCATTTTATGATCCTGTAGATGTCGTCAAGACAGCATCGAAGGGGTAGGAAATCGGAAAAGTCTCGGGAGCGTTTGGCCACTCATATCGCGAATCAAATGGCCACGATATTGCCTGACATCGGGGTGTGACACAATGGTTGATGAAGCATGTCCAAGTTCATCTACGTGGCTAGATGAAACACATGATCGACCAGAGGTCGACCAAGGTGACCTTAGACGAAGTAAACGACCAAGGATTGCAAAATCATTTGGGCCAGACTTCATGAGCTATATGGTTGAGGGTGAGCCCAATACCTATCGCGAAGCGGTTTCTTCCGCGGAAGGACCTCAATGGAAAGAAGCAATTAAGAATGAAATTGATTCTATTTTGCAAAATCATACTTGGGAGTTAGTAGATCTTCCACCTGGTTGTAAACCACTTGGATATCGTTGGATATTCAAAACGAAGATGAAAGCTGATGGAAGTATTGATAAATACAAGGCGAGGCTAGTGATAAAAGGGTTTAGACAAAAACAAGGTCTAGATTACTTTGATACTTACTCACCCGTGACACGAATAACCTCTATAAGATTGGTTCTTGTAATTGCGGTCTTAAGAAATTTGGAAGTTCACGAAATGGATGTAAAAACCGCATTTCTAAATGGCGATTTAGAAAAAGAGATTTACATGGAACAACCCGAGGGTTTTCCGCCCCAGGAAAAGAGGGCAAAGTATGTAAATTGGTCAAGTCTTTGTACGGCTTGAAGCAAGCTCCAAAACAATGGCACCAAAAGTTTGATCATGTCATGATTGACAATGGTTTCAAAATAAATGAGTGCTTCAAATGTGTTTACTATAAAGACACACCAAGAGGTTATGTGATTTTATGTCTTAATGTGGATGATATGCTTATAATTGGGAGTAATGATCATATGATCAACTCAACTAAAGACATGTTGAAAGCGAGGTTTGACATGAAAGACATGGGCTTAGCGGATGTGATTCTTGGTTTAAAAATCACTAGAACGCAAGATGGTCTTATCTTAAGTCAAACTCACTACGTGGACAAGATCCTTGGGAAATTCAATTCGGAAGATACGAGTATAGCTCAAACTCCGATTGATAATACTCAACGTCTAAGGAAAAATAGAGGCGAAGGAGTTGCTCAGTTAGAGTACTCAAGGATCATTGGTAGTCTCATGTATCTAATGACATGTACTAGACCCGACTTAGCATATGCAGTAAGCAGGCTAATTAGATACACTAGTAATCCAAATTATGATCATTTGAAAGCTATCACACGAGTGCTAAGATACATAAGATACACGAGAGATTACGGATTACATTATACCCATCTAGCAGTGACCGAAGGATACACTGATGCGAACTGGATTTCGGATATAAAGGATCATAGATCGACAAGTGGATATGTATTTACACTTGCGGGAGCAGCTATAGCTTGGAAGTCGTCCAAGCAAACTGTTATAGCTAGATCCACGATGGAACCCGAATTCGTCGCTTTAGATAAAAGCGGTGAAGAGGCGGAGTGGCTACGTCAATTTGTGGAAGATATTCCAAGATGGCCAAAGCCGTTGACGGCGATTTGCATACATTGTGACAATACATCAGCGCTTGTGAGAGCACAAAGCTCTATGTACAATGGCAGATCAAGGCACATTCGACGTAGGCACAACACAGTACGTCAACTAATCTCAACGTGTATTATCTCGGTTGACTATGTGAAGTCAAAAGAGAATATTGCAGACCCGTTAACGAAAGGCTTATGCAAAGATTTAGTTTATAAGACGTCAAGAGGAATGAGACTAAAGCCCATGGATGAAGGGAATATGAGGGAAACCTAACCTAGTTGACTGGAGATCCCAAGATCTAGGTTCAATAGGCAAACTTAATCATAAACCCAAAGGGAGTCACTGTGGGGGGTGACCCAAAAGATTCATAAAGGGAGTTATATACTTCCTAGTCCATTCCAATCAGTGACATGAAGTAAGGTTAAGCATGTTGAGGTTAACGATTTGAGGAAATCAAATTAACCATGATGCTTTTAATGATTCGATGAATCACCTATGTTAGAGAGAAGTGGGGTCGCTTCGAATGGATTTGTGGGGAGGTGCAAATCCTAGAGCTCTTGCATAACCAGGAAAGTGTTCCATGACCATGAACGGACACAACCATGAGGAGTTGACTAAAGTGGGGAGAGTATTGTGTGAATGTATATTGTCGCCTACATAAATGGGGGAATTGTTCAAAGACACCGCGCCTACAAGACCCTAGGAGACTAAGTATGCTTCACAAAAGAGAGTTCAAAGGTTACGCCTACCTATCTTGCAATACTTAACTGTTGAATTTGTATCGTTGAAACTTGAAAGGAGAAAGATCGATTTACATTCATGTGGGGGATTGTTGGAATTTTGTGAAAATAGCATTTTCATAAATATAGGAAATGCGTATTTCCTAATTTTAGACGATAAATAAATATTATAAACTGAGGTTTATATAGATATTTATTTCCGGGTTTGTGTTCTATGTTGGAAGAGCTTCGCAACGAACTAAACCACGTCCAAAACGGAGCTAAGATGAATGAGATCTCGATGCTCAAAGTTTGGTGTTTGAAACATTAAATGCTGAAATAAATGGGAAAGTAGCATCTTGTCCCATATAGGAAGAGTGATGAAACTTAAATGGGTATTTAAGTGGGAACACTCCTTCCTTATTGTTTCATGGAAGCACACACTAAGTGTACTCGCGAAGGGTGCGGAGCACCCTAACTCGCACTCGCACTCACGCGCGCGCGTGCGTGGCGTGGGCGATGGGCGCAATGTGGCGCTTTAATGGCGCACTTTGCACGCTCGCAACGCCGCGAGCCGCTTGAGAGCCGCCTTTGTATTTTTTACCGTGCGCGCGTGGCTCAGCAAAGGCTGCAAGGACCAGGTGGCGCAGACCCTAGAAGGCAACGTGGCAAGGGGCGCAGGTACACAGGTAGTGGCGCATGGTGAAGGCAGTCCAGGTTGCGCCGCAGATGCCTGACGTACGCGCGCGCAGCGCACCAAAGTGAACCAGTATGGCGCGACTGTGTGGCGTGACCAGATGGGTCCCCTGGTGACGTGGCGTGAGCGCGCAAGGGCTGGCGCACCAGTAGGCTCGCGCAAGGATGTGAGCCATACTGGCGCACGCGCAATAGGACTGTGGAGCAAGGATGCGCGCGCAAGGGCTGGCGCACCAGTAGGCTCACGCAAGGATGTGAGCCATACTGGCGCACGCACAATAGGACTGTGGACCAAGGATGCTCGCGCAGGGGGTTGCGCACCAGTAAGCTCGCGCAGGGATGTGAGCCACACTGGCGCGCGCACCAGTAAGCTCGCGCAGGGATGTGAGCCACACTGGCGCGCGCACTAGTAGGCTGGCGTATGGAGGCGCGCGCGCATGACCTGCTGCTTCCAGAGTTAATGACAGATCAGTTACACTTCAGCAGTTGAAACAGACGAGTCAAGGGTCTTGACCAGGAATGTAACTGACGAATTAAAGTGCATTAAAGACGTTTAATGCAATTTAATTCGTTGAGTTAAATCTTTTTGACTGTTTCAACACAGATGCAGTATAAAATACTGCATTACATCAACACCAGAGGACACCGAATCACCAACGAACCCTCTACTCGAAATTCTTCTTCTTCCTCTTTCTTGCAGCAAGGTACACCTTCGGGTTGCGTCATCTCCGGCAGTGCAACTGCTTAGGCTGTTGTATCCTGGAAACAATGAGTTCTCCTGGGAGACTCGAAATTTGTTTTAAGGGACCCGTGTCTAACACGATCCTCAGCCAAGAACTTTATCTTTTGTTGAAGTTTTGTTCTTGTATTTTCTTTATTTCAGTTGTAATCCGTACTGTAATTTACTGCTTTCTTTATTTTTCTGTTTGTGTAATTCAGTTAAATAATTTTTTATTTATTTTATGCGAACGGTTCCCACACTATTTCATAGCATTATTCCTTTTTTTAGCTAAATGTGCTTGATTAGAGTGTACAAACTATATGCAAGGGATGCCGATGAGTGTAACATTAGTAGTTCTTATAAATAATGATTCCATAAGGATATGTGTGTTTGCATACAATGCGAAGATGAAATTGTTGAGATTTCATCTTGTTTGATAACTGAATGGCATTATCTTGTTTCTTTTAAGGTTTCAAGTCCTGGTTTAACAATAAAATATACGAATTACCATTTGTATTTAATATTTGAATTCATAGAATGCTATAATGAAACGACACTCAAGCCATATCATTTGTTGTTTATTGTTCTTGATGAAGCAAGTGCTGGTGGTGTTGTTAGAACAGATGTCATTATCCTAAAGACAATCCATGAAGAATTTAAGTTACGTGCTATAATCATTATTGCTCACCGTCTGAACATGGTTATTGATTCTCACAATATTCTTCTCTGGTCAAGTATTTGTCATTTATCACCCTACATAAACTTTTCTTACATAAATGTTTTCACGAAACACAATTTGTACATTGGTGAATGGTGACTCATAAAACTATTTTAAAATAACCTGATAATCAGATCCTAAATGCATTAGGGTGTTTGGGTAAGAGATGTGACAAAGAAGGTCACAGGAGGTGGCTTGCCTACACATATATTGTAGGTATGTGAAATGACATTTTTACTCTTGCAGCTACGACGTAAAGGTTGCATGATGCTATGCTTTACTCTTGACCCATCATGAGCCTTTGTTTTTATTAGACTATTGAGCATCAAGTCTCTTTGGGGATATCTTGCCGGTTGCCACTTCTGTTACTCTTTAATGACATTTATCTCGATTATCAGGTATGTCAGTTTTAAAGTAAAGGTAGCAAGATGTGCATATGGTCCAACACTTAACCTCTATATTTTGGTTGCCTCTCTGTAGTTTCAGTTTCGGTTTTGGGCAGAAAAAGACTGAGTTGGACCGATCTCACATCGAGTTTTGACTTTTGAAAAGTTTCAGCTCCACGTAGAGGTGCACAAAAAAGGGTTCTTGAACCGGACCCAACAAAAGACCTGGAACCGGGCATTGATAACAATAGGTTCCATACCCAACCCTACTCGCCAGGTATGCATTGGGATGTAACCATATGCTTTGAAATGGTCCTTACCCGGTTATACTAGCTCCAAACCGTTCAAAACCCAAAAAAAACCCTGGAATTGAACCGAACCAATCGTGTCCCTCTCCAAAAACTGGTTCCGCCAATACCTTTATCGACTCCATTGACTAGAACCGGATCCGGTTCCAACCAGGAACTGGTTTTTAAAAGTGCTATAAAAATCGTGACTAGTCGGCGATTAATCGCTAGTCGGCCAGTAACCGAGTAATTTTTTGTTAATCAATCCATTAATCGCTAGTCGAACCTAGTTGGCCAGATTCCGGCAAAAAAACTTGTATATTCTGGCCAAAACCTCTAAATTCCGGCTAGTTTCCAACCAAACCATGTGCATTCCAACAATTAATCTTGTATACTTAAAAAAATGAGTTGAGTAAGAGTTAAAACCTAACTACTTATAATAATTTACCTATAAAAATATGTATATGTATACATACAACTGAAAATTACATATAAAAAACTCGATCCGATTAATTCCGAGTTGTCGCTAGTCCCCACCTCACCGGCCAACTAGCGAGTTCTCCAACCTTCGTTTTTGAAACCAATATGTGCACCACAAGCTCCATGTTTCTTACTTGGGCTTGTATTATATATGGATAAAAAAGAGACCCATCATTTTTAGCCTTTTGAATACTTTCAGCCCGAAGCTACCAATTGAACTAGCCACCTTGCCACTTATAACTAAATTTTTGTGTTTACTTATAACTGGCAAAATTCACCCGCTCTAAGTAGCGGTAATTTGATCGGTATCAGATCATTGTGTACAATATCGTTACGGTACCGACTCTCGCTAAGAGAGTAAATCCAACATAGTATACATACAGGGATGTTGACACGTGTTTACAATGATTGAAATATATAGAGATGAATACCGGTAACGGTTCTAATAAAACCAATACATATACCAATGTTGCTCAGTTATAATATAAGCTATAGTGACTAAGTACTAGTATTGTAATACTCTAAAGTTTTAAACATTTAATAAAACAAAATTTAAGAGTTTTAAAATTCATTTACGTAGATTAGTATAGATAATTAAAAAAAGAGAAGAAAAAATTTGGATGTGAAAGTAGAATAAATTAAGTTTATTTATAAAATCAATTAAATCAAAGTTGGCCTCACAAATCGTACCTCAGAAATTCAAATATCATTTAATTTCTTTAACTTTCTTATCTCGTTTGATATTTATCAAAACCTTCAATTTTATTCTAAAACTACCGATTATACACATGAGAGGATTTAGATTAATTCCATCAAATCTACCCTATAATTTCACTACAAATAAATACATTTTCTCACTCATATCAATTAAATAATATTATTTTATACATTTATCATTAGCTTTTCTATCTTATTCACTCATAACCACTTTAAAATATATTAAAAAAATTATAGAGGGTAAACAGTGTCTCCTCAAATATACAGATGAACAGTAAGATTTTATCTCTGCTCCACTTACAACCATTTTTTATAATATACAAGCCTCTCTCACAAAACTTAATGGGCAGGCTATGAATGCTTTGACACACCCAAACTCGCACTTTCTCTAAACTACCATAGCCACCACTAACTCTGTGTAATAATCACCTCTGATGTGAAAGGGTCGCGATTATGACAACTACAGTAACATGAGCTGGGTTGGAATCGCATCTCTAACAAGCCAAGGGAAGCCGCCTCAGACGGCTGTAGTGGGTGTTCTGAAGTCCGACAACAGAATTCAAGCTATGTGGATGAGAAGATGACGGCGCATGAGGCTCAGGGGTCCGAATGGGCTTTCCGCGACTCAATATAGAGTTTTGGCATGTTTCAACGGATGATCCCCATCTGCATGCCTGCGTGTCGTTGTTGGTGGTGGAGAAACCGTCGTATTGCTAAAAAAAGTTAAACGACCATTGTTGGGATGCCACGTGGACAAGAATTTGCAAACAACTGTTCACCCGAGATAGTAAATGTTATAGAGTATAGTAAAGATGGAATAACTAATTTTGCATGGGTGTAACTAGGCAAGTCAAACTTGAGCTCGGTTTGTTTAACTATAGGGCTCGAGTTAGGATCGCGAGTAGATTTTTATGGCTCAGGCTCAAAATGTTATCATTTGCTAATTTATTTTAGAGATAATGCCATTTTAGTCTTTGTGGTTTGGGTCATTTTGCCAGTTTAGTCCAAATGTTTCATTTTTCTCCTGTGGGACCAAAAAGGTTTTACCGTTGTCATTTTAATCCACTGGGTTAACTTCATTCCTTTTTCCGTTAATGAGACGGGCACTTCGATCATTTTATATGTAATTCTGCTAACTAGAAGGACAATTCGGCCATATAAAATAACCGAATTGCCCTTCTCGTTAACAGAAAAAATGGATGAAGTTAACCTAGCGGATTAAAATGACAACGGTGAAACCTTTTTGGATCCACAAGCGAAAAATGAAATATTTGGACTAAACTGACAAAATGATCCAAACCAAACAGACTAAAATGGTATTTAACTCTTTATTTCATATTTATAATTCTAATTTTCTTATATAACATAAAAATATATTTTATAATTAATTTTATCATAGTTTTATATATTATATCTATTATTATTAGTTATATATATATATATATATATATATATATATATATATATATATATATATATATTTGTAAATAAAAGACTCGTTTGGCTTGAGCTTGATCGATTGAATATTTAAAGAAAAAGTCATGTGTATAAGTGGAACGCAGAGATATAAGCTGACGTGGGGAGGTAAACACAGACAACCTGGATTCTAGATGAAACTGACGCAATAATATTATATCTATATGATATCCACTAATTTCATACATTCACATTCATTCTTTATTTTAGATGTCTGTACCCCCTCTGATCTAAAAACACACACATTTAAGGCACTGAAAGTTTTCAGATCTGGTACCCCATCCATTAAGCAAAAACATAATATCGGAAAATATGCAATAAAATTCTTTATATTATATGCACATCCAAATTTTTAATCAGCATTTGGCTTTTTTGCAAGTATTTTTATGACTTTTTGGCATTATACCTTCCTGTAGCATGTCTTTTACACATGATATCCAACAATTTCATACTCATTGTTTCTTGAGTTCATTTACTTGAGGTTTAACACATAATTTATGGGTTGTTGTTGAGATTTTTGAAGTGTTGTTCGTTCATCTTCTTTAGATTTCTCAAACCTAAATTATAAACTTTAGCATGTGTGATGTGCTCCTAATGAGATTAACTTGTTAACATCAATCAGATGCACATTTTGAATGTTAGATGATTTCATGTCGTTCAAGATTGTTAAATTGTTAAGTATGATAAAAACTTTAATTCCAAAATAATGGTGATGTTATTGTAAAAAAAGTGTTTTTTGTGAGAAGAGTAAGAAAAAATCTACATCATTAGATCTTTAATCTAATGGTTCATATTTTGCTGGCAATATTGTAAATAATATGGTGGGTATTTTATGACTGATTTGACTACTTAGGGGTAATATAGGGCTTTCACGATTATTAAAAATAAAAAAGCGTATCTCATTAACTCCCAAAACCTCCAGAATAGCGATCATTTCGCTCAAAAATCAGGGTGTTCTTCATCAGAGATTTGATCCGCAATCGAACATAATCAACCCTAAGATCATAGTCGTCTATACTCGTAATAATCTCCTTAAAGCTTCTTTGTGTTGTTTAACCCGTATTTTGTTCTTATTTGGTTGAATATACATTTGCGAAGCAGGATGAATAAGTTAAGTGATTGTCACACCCTGAATTTCCAACCCAAATCCATATACCGGTGGGCCCGGGTGGGGAGTATCGTGACGTCAGTTGATAACATCATAGTCAATTAAACACGGCACAACGGAAGTCTTGGAGTAAAATTACTATTACAAACCGAAATGTTCAAAGTACGAAATAATAATATACAGACGGCTTGTAACGAAAGATCCACAGGCGGATTGTAAAATGTACAAAAAATATAACAGACTTTGGGCAGATCTAAGGATTTGCAAGATCCTCTTATATCTCTACCGAGAAGCTTCCAGCTTATTTTGTATTGTACCTGCAACTTAGTCTTTTGAAAATACGTCAGCTTTCGCTGTTAAATACACCCGACTGACTCATTTTGAAAACATTTGAAAATGATTTTAGGTGCACAAGGCATAAAATCTTTTATAACTTGGGAAAGTTGACCTTGCAACCTTGTTAACAAATTCACATGTTTGTCCATACATATAGGGCCCAGTACGAAAACCGAGACTTGATTTACGAAAACCGAGACATGATTAACGTACACACCACTTATGAACTCACGAAGGAGTTATCCCCAACAAGTGTGGGCAATTGCATTTGAGCGTCTGTCAGGTGTATGCCTACACCCCGCGCTAAGGTCGTGACCATTATCTAATGTAATGAGCCGAGGATATCCAGGACACGGTAGTTAACCCCCGATGTTTAAGTTATCAAACAAAACTGATTAAAACAGAATATGCGGATTTACTAGCCACTAATGAGCATTGATTGATTCCATTTCCGACCAAGCGGTAATAATTTACCGTATCCCAAGCCCGTATAGGGTAAATAAGTCAAGAGTATTTACCTGAGCTAGTCTTGATTTTAAAATGCAAGATTTAATATATCAGCCGTATCCAAATTGAATTAAGTGCAGATAGCATTTACCGGAAGGCTCAAGTCTGGATTATGGCGTAAGCTAACCAATTAAATACTAACGATCTTATTTAAGTCATAGACTTAGACCGAGTAGTGTAATGGGTCAAAAACGGTACGCTAGATTAAGCGATGATCGGATAGAATGTAGTTTAAACCCAACAAGTACCTTGACTTGTATTATATGGGTAAACAATTAACATCCTGGATTTTGAGTTTAAAATGATAATGTTAAACCCGTTTTGGTTGAATTCCGTAAACTAGTTACGCATAATCAACCGTACGCTTATAAGCGATAATGGGTAACCGGATAAGTCATGAACAAGTTATATACGCCATTATACTTTAATTAAGTTGTAATATCAGTAGGATATCAACTTTTATGCCCATTATGGTTTTAAATTGAAATTATGTCTCATAAGGGCGTTTCGGTAATTTCATACCGTATAAAAGGAACTTGAATATAATTTAATTTTATAACTATAAGTATTCTGGAAAAATATTTTATTTATGATATAATATCAGTAGGATATTAACTATGTGTGTAATTTATATTTTATGACCAAACTATGCACTAAAAGGGGCATTTTGGTCATTTTACACATAGTTTATAAATTATTTGGGATTCTGAGTTTATAACATGTACCTACTGTAAAAATGTTTTAAATAAGTTTTAAAATCAGTAGGTAACAAGTCTTGGTCAAATAATATGGTTTAAAACCAAACTATGCGTCGAAACGGCACTTATGTCGTAAAATGACGTCTTATGCGATGTTTGGTGTTAAGCTCAGATTAAAATGTCTTAGATATGATATTTAATATAACATATCAGTAGGTAAAATATTTACCTTGAAAAGATTTGATTAAACCATTTTATGAGCCACAAGGGCTAAAATCATCATTTATCGACATAGTTTAAGGACTTGCTTGAAAACTCAGTTTATAACTTGGTTTAACATCCCAAATAATTCTACTTATAATATTATATCAGTAAGAAACTTATTTTCAAGTTTATTATCATTAAAACCTTGATATATGCAAAAATGACATTTTAGTAAAAAATGGCATTGTTGCGGAACTCGTGCATAAACTTAGATTCTGATTATGATCATGTAATATAACCTCAGAGGGTTATGCTACGTTATATTATGATCATAATGCAACTTTAGATCAGTAGCTAACTAATCTTAATCGGGCCAGAATCGAAAGTCAAAGCAGAAGTCAAACTTCTCGACTTTCGGTTGCGAACCGACCCTAGAACTGAAATTGACGAGCCGAACATGTTCTTACATGTTCTAATAATTATTACCAACTTGTTTAAGTGTCAAACAGGTTCCATAACATATATAAGATCAATTTGTGATTTTTCCGAAAAATGGTCTGTTTGACATTTTAATATCACAACTTTGACTCGTCAATTGGTCTAGCAATCGTGATCTTCAGGAGGTGCCCTTTATAGGGGTTTACACCTACCTTATTATGATCACTTAGCCATGTTCGTTACGAACAATGGCTGGACCATAATGGTCTTAACCGAAAGTTAATGCGTTTTACGTAAAACGCTTGACTTTTGGCTATAAAAGCATATAAACGAAAATGCACAAGGAAGGAACACTTACAAGAGGTTCCTAGAATGCAAGAGAACTAAGTTGGATGCTCCTTTCAGTTAGGAACTTCTAGAGGATGGAGAAGAGTTATGAATAAGAAAGGTGCAAGTTCAAATGGTGGACTTGAACACCTATTTATAGTTTGAGCACTCAAAGGAGGTGATGCCAGGTGTTTAGGGGTGTAAGAGGGAGCTTACAAGTGTCCTAAAACGTGGCATAGCTGATTGAAAGTCTATAGTTTCGAAAAAAATGGTTTTTGGCAATATGTGTGGAGGCCAAGCAAACTTTCTACAGACACAGGCCTCTCGCGCCTGCGAGAGGCCAAGGCTTTGCCTCTCGCGCCCCATGGGCAGAATTGAAGTTTGTCACTTTTAGCCCCTTAACTTATTAGAACCTCCTAAAACACCTTTTTAGCACTTTTAGCCCTCCGTAGCCAATACTTGGCATACTCGGGATTATGCCCGGACATTGTCGAGCTCTCGGTTCATTAAAAGGTCACTCAAAGGTATAAATTAACATGTTGACACTTTTAAATCCCTCCAATGTCCAACTATCATAAAGTTACGGATTTAATCCCTCTCGTCCAACAAATGGAACATACGAGGGTTAGGAATTCATAAAAGATCACTTAGAGGCTCGTTATAAGCATGTTGACTCCGATGTCACTCAGAGGCTGGGCATGTTGACACAACGGTCACTCAGAGGCCAAGTTTTAGCATGTTGACACTAATGGTCACTCAGAGGCTATGTTTTAAGCATGTTGACACTAATGGTCACTCAGAGGCTTGGTTCATGCATGTTGACATCAGAAGATCACTCAGAGACTTAGTTTGAGCATGTTGATGCTTTTATCCCTATTAGTCTTTAATAGACTTAAAACAAAAATACGATACGTGTCACTATATTATTAGACACGATTTTACAGGGTGTTACAGTGATGCTCTTACTGCAAGTCGGAAAGACAATACAGATGGCCGGAGAACATCGCCGGCAAAGAAGAAAATAAAGGCCCTAATTGCGAAATGAAAAGATGCGTCATTTTTTATAATTTTGGGAGTATAATGGTGTTTTTTGTTTGTTAAGAAATGTTTTGTGAATCTAATCCAAACCGAACTGAATAAGTGCTGTTTAGCTTTAAAAATCTAGGGTTTTGTAAAATGGCTGGATGAAAATGGTGTTTTTTGATCCTTTGATGATGATGATGATGATGATGGTGTTTCCAGAATGTAATGTCGATTTATATATGGTGTCTTTTATAAGATGTGTTTGATGGTTATGGTGTTTTCTGATTGTAATATGGTGTTTTTTGTTATGGTGAAACAAAATGTTTGTAAGGATCTGTTTGTAAGTTGATATTTTTGTTATGATGATGATGGTGTTTTTATAATGTAATGGACATGTTGATAGGGTGTTGTATATGATAAGGATATCAGGTATACGATGTGTATGATGGTTATGGTGTTTTTGGGTGTAAATAATGTTTGTAAGGTGGTGTTTTATTTAATGATGAATATAGGGTTTTTGTAGTTAGGGTGTTGTATATGGTAGTTTTGTAGATAGGATGATGTATACGGTGTTATATGGTGTTTTTATGTTTTAAAATGCATGTTTTTGGTTATGGTGTTATATGGTGCTAATAGGGTGTTTTAAATATCACGTGGATAATGTTATATATAGTATTTTAAGAGTTGGAAAATTAGGATTTTGTAAAAAGGTTTGGAAATGGTTTAGAGTATTTGTACTAGTTTGAGAAGGACCAGATAACAAAATTTATTAAGAACATGAACTCTTTGATGGTTGGGAAGGAACCAAAAACGTTTTAGGTTTCTAGATGGTATACATACCTATCTTGAATGGGAATCACTACTATCTTCTCTTTTTCAACTTGTCAACAACCCAAATATTGATTATCGACAACGTAGAAGGAAATTCGGGGATTGAAGAAAGATATGGCGGGACTGTAGAGAAGATGGTACGGGTGAATCAGATAGATACATAACTATATGCATAGAGTGTAAAAAAGTTATAATATTTAACATTACAAAATGTACTATTGAAGATAAGTGCGTTTTGTGGGTTCCTTAGCCAGATAAAGTCAGTAGTTGCTGCAAAACTACGGGTTACTAAACCTGTTAGACTGGAATTCCCATGGTAAACACTATATAATGGCATCAACTGTGGTATTTTCCTGATGCGCCATATGAAGACTTACAATGGTAAGCTACAAGTTACTCCATATATTGAAAAAACACATGTAAATACATATGAATATACCTGGTTATGAAAATCGTGTTTTTGGCTTGTATAGGAACAGTGTGAAAGAGTGGAGGTGTGGTTTCTCGGCTGAGAGAAACATCAAGGGAGAAATGTTGGATAATTAAGCAAAGGAAATCACAGATCTGAGTAAGAAGTATATCTCTAAAATGCTTCTTAGTGACGTGAACACCTCACGCGTAAAGGTAAAGAAAGAAGTGAAAGGTTTCACATGTTTAGACGAGGATGACAGGGTGAAACTTGAAGAGAATGCAGTCTGCAAGATTTGTCAAAAGTTGGATAATAACCTGTAACACCCTGTAAAATCATGTCCAATAGTATAGTGACACCTGTATTATTTTTATTTTTAGTCTATTAAAGACTAATAAGGACTAAAAGCGTTAACATGCTCAAACTAAGTCTCTGAGTGATCTCCTGATGTCAACATGGCATAAAATATAGCCTCTGAGTGACCTTTTGTGTCAACATGCTAGAATTTGGCCTCTGAGTGACCGTTATGTCAACATGCCCAGCCTCTGAGTGACATCAGATTGAACATGCTTATAATGAGTCTCTGAGTGATCGTTTACGAAGTGCTAACTCTCATACGTGCCATTTGTTGGACGAGAGGGTTCAATTTCATATATATGTAAAAGTTGGATAATGGAGGGATTAAAAGTGTCAACATGTTAATTTATACATTTGAGTGACCTTTTAACGAACCGAGAGCTCGACAATGTCCGGACATAATCCCGGGTATGCCAAGTATTGGCTACGGAGGGCTAAAATTGCCAAAAAAGTGTTTTAAAAGGTTTTTAGAAGCTTTATAAAGTTAAGGGGCTAAAGTGTCAAACTTTGAAACTAGCCAAGGGGTGGTCGCGGGCCGCGAGAGACGTGGCCTGGGTCTCTCGCGGTGCGCGAGAAGGGCTCTGCAGCTGAAAGTTTTTCTTGGCTGCCACACAAAGCTCCAAAAACCATTTACTCGAAACTATGGCTTCCCAAACAGCTATGCCACGTTTTGGGACACTTGTAAGCTTCCTCTTACACCCCTAAAACCTGGCATCACCTCCTTTGAGTTCTCCAACTATAAATAGGTGCTTAAGTTAATATTCCAACTTGCACCTTTCTCATTAATTCACTCTTCTCTCTCCTCTGGAAATTCCTAGCTAAAAGGAGCATCCAACTTAGTTCTCTTGAATTCTAGGAACCTCTTGTAAGTGTTCCTTGCTCTTGCATTTTCGTTTATAGGCTTTTATAGCCAAAAGTCAACGTTTTACGAAAAACGCTTTGACTTTCCATTAAGACCATTATGGTCTAGCCATTGTTCTAAATGAACATGGCTAAGTGATCGTAATAAGGTTGGTGTTAATCCCTATAAAGGGCACCTCCTGAAGATCACGTTTGATAGACCAATTGACGGGTCAAAGTTAAGTTATTAAAAAGTTAAACAGGCCATTTTTTGAAAAAATCATAAATTGATCTTATATATGTTATGAAACCTGTTTTGACACTTAAACAAGTTGGTAATAATTATTCGAACATGTAAGAACATGTTCGGCTCGTCAATTTCAGATCTAGGGCCGGTTCGCAACCGAAAGTCGCGAAGTTTGACTTCTGCTTTGACTTTAGATTCTGACCCGATTTAGATTAGTTACGTACTGATCTAAAATTGCATTATGATCATAATATAATGTAGCATAACCCTCTGAGGTTATATTACATGATCGTAATCAGGATCTAAGTTTATGCACAAGTTCCGCAATTATGCCATTTTTTACTAAAATGTCCTTTTTGCATAAATCAAGGTTTTAATGATAATAAACTTGAAAATAAGTTTCCTACTGATATAATATTATAAGTAGGATTATTTTGGATGTTAAACCACGTTATAAGCTGAGTTTTCAAGCAAGTCCTTAAACTATGTCGATAAATGACGGTTTTAGCCCTTGTGGCTCATAAAATGGTTTTAATCAAATCTTTTCAAGGTAAATCTTTTACCTACTAATATGTTATATTAAATAACATATCTAAGAAATTTTAATCTGACCATAATGTTAGTTTTCATTAAACATCGCATAAAACGTCATTTTACAACATAAGCGCCGTTTCGATGCATAGTATGGTTTTAAACCATATTAATTGACCAAGACTTGTTACCTACTGATTTTTAAATTTATTTTAAACATATTTATAGTAGGTACATGTTATAAACTCAGAATCCCAAATAATTTATAAACTATGTGTAAAATGACCAAAATGTCCCTTCGGTGCATAGTTTGGTCATAAAAGATAAATTACACATATAATTGGTATCCTACTGATATTATATCGTAAATAAATTATTTTTCCAGAATACTCATGATTATAAACTTAAATTATATTCAAGTTCGTTTTATACGGTATGAAATTACCGAAATGCCCTTATGAGGCATAGTTTTGTTTTAAAACCTTAACGGGCATATAAGTTGATATCCTACTGATATTTTAAATTACTTAAATAATAATGGCATATAGAACTTGTCCATGACTTATCCGGTTACCCATTTTCGCTTATAAGCGTATGTACGTAATTAGTTTACGGAATTTAACCGAAACGGGTTTAACCTTGTCATTTTAATATCAAAATCCAGAATGTTTATAGTTTACCCATATTGTGCAAGTCAAAGTACTTGTCGGGTTTAAAATACATTCTATCCGATCATCGGTTAATCAAGCGTTATACGTGTTGATCATGTACACTACTCGGTCTAAGTCTATGACTTAAATAAAGACCGTTAGTATTAATTGGTTAGCTTATGCCATAATCCAGACTAGAGCCTTGCCGGTAAATGCTATTTGCACTTAAGTACTTTTGTATACGGCTGAGTTATTGAAATTAAAAGAAGACTAGCTCGGGTAAATACTCTTGACTTATTTTCCCTATACGGACTTGGGTTACGGTAAATTATTACCGCTTGGTCGGAAATGAGATCAATCAAATGCTGGGTGCGGCTAGTAAATCCGCATATTCTGTTTTAATCAGTTTTGTTTGATAACTTAAACATCGGGGGTTAACTACCATGTTCTGGATAGCCTCGGCTCATTACAACAGAAATGGCCACGACCTTAGCGCGGGTGTAGGGATACACCCGATAGACGCTCAATAATGCATTCCCACAAGGTTGGGAAGAATTGACTCCTTCGTGAGTCCAAAGTGGTGTGTACGTTAATCATGTCTCGGTCTCCGTACCGGGCCCTGTATGTATGGACAAACATGTAAATCTGTTAACAAGGTTGGACAATCAACTTTCCCAAGTTATAAAAGCTTTTGTGCTAATACGTGCTTAAAACATATCTTAAATGTTTTCAAAATGAGTCAGTTGGGTGTATTTACCAGCGAAAGCTGACGTATTTTCAAAAGACTAAACTACAGTTACAATACCAAAATAGGCTGGAAGTGTTGGGTAGTGATAGAGGATCTTACAAAATCCTAGATCTGCCCAAAGTCTGTTTTATATTCTTTCCATGTATAATTTATGATCCGCCTGTGGATCTTCTATTACGAGCCTGTATATTATTTCGTATTTCAAACACTTGGTTTGTAATAGTAATTTTACTCCAAGACTTCTGCCGTGCCGTGTTTAATTGACTATGATGATTATCAACTGATGTCACGATACTCCCCACCCGGGCCAACCGGTGTATGGATTTGGGTTGGAAATCCGGGGTGTGACAGTTTGGTATCAAAGCCAATGTTTGAGAGAATTAAACACTATCTTTCTTGTGTTTAATCTCAAACTTACATGAGCACATTCCTTAGACTTTCGAGTCTAGGCATTGACCTAGGATTACTCATTTCATTATTAAGTTATTAGTATTGTTTTTTTTAAATTGATTTTTAACAGGAAAATGCCGCCACGTGTGCAAGGACAAACTGGAAGAGGAAAAGGTCCAATGAGGGGAGGACCATCGGGGCACATCCCTTCTCAACCTCACAACTTAGATTCCCACCAAGAATCAGGAGATTCGTCTCCTTGGCAACCAGTGAGACATTCTCATAGAGACTCGCCCCCACATTCCCAAAATTCTTACCACTCTCACCACTCCTATCATTTACACCATTTTCACCATTCTCATCATTACCATTCACACTCTTATCATGAAGAATTTAACCCTAACCATTACTTTAACACACCTCCAGCCGATCAAAATCAGTTGGACCAGCCAAACCCTATGGACGAGGACTCCGACCCGGAGATGCCGCCATCGGGATTGCATACGCATCCCATTGAAATTTCAAGCGATTCAAACTCTTATGCCGGATCGCCCTACCAAGGTCCTAATTAGTGGGACCAATATTGGAACCAATTCACCTTTGCCCACACTCCCTCCCATCGCTCTCAACCACCACCAATACAAGAAAATGTCCACATGGAACCGGTGGACCAACCGCGACCTGAACCACCAAGGAGGAAACGTGGAGCACGTATGTTGGTATGTGCGGGCCAACGGTCGGGATCGCTGCCACCTTTGCCCAAACCTTACTCAACCATTCAAGAGGATCCAAAAATGGGTGGACCCTCCAATGCTTCACCTGTGGTGGTACCGACACCACCACCAGTGGTTCAACCACCACCATCGGGTTATAGTAACCCAATCCCCAGATATCCAGATACGTCCGGATATGATCCTTTTAACTCGTCTACACGAGTAGACTATCAAGCATGGTCGCAAGACCCCTATATGCAAGCAGTTATGCACAATGCACTTTTCCCGTCTCCTTTCCCACCTGCTTATCCACCGACTAGATATCCAACTTATGGGTACCAGTATCCGGTTATGCCACAGCCACACCACAACCACAACCTCCGCCACCACTTGAGGCCATAAATGAAGCCTTAGAAAGAATGAAAGAAATGCAGCAACAAGCGGAGGAAACGGAGAAGAAGACGAACAAATTCTTCAAGAAACTCTTCAAATTAGTTAAGGGAAAGAAGGACGAGTGAAGTCTCTTCTAATTATATGTAGTCCCTGCAAGGACATTGTTATTTCTTTAGTCCCTGCGTGGGCATTATTATTTCTTTAAAGTCCTTGCATGGACAGTTTATTTCATTTTTCTAGTATTGTAATTTCTATTTAAACTTTAATGAAGTATTTTTGGAATTATATATATGTATTCATCCTCTTCAAAACGAGCGTCTCGATTTTATTCAAAATTTATGCTCTGCTATATAATTCCAAAAGACCTTAATAGATTTGATTATGCCAAGTGTCGTAGACCACACATTTGGCCAAGAAATGATAGTTAAGTACGAAGGGGTCTTCTATCAGGATAGTTAAGGGAAGTTATCCTTCTATCCAGAGGTGGTGAACTAGGTTTAGACTTCCAAGATTGTTAAGGTCGAAGGTGATCGGGACCATTAATCAATCATTAAGGTACACTTATGTTAACATTAAGAAATGTTCATACTATTGGTAGTGTGACTTGAGGAACCAAACTAGCCATCAATGTGACAGGCCAAGGTGCCCAATTTATGTCCAATGGGACATGTTGATATGCCATGAATTACATCTATTATGATGTAGGCCACTTTGCCCAATTTATGTCCAATGTGACAGGCCAAGGTGCCCAATTTATGTCCAATGTGATAGGCTGATATGCCATGAATTACATCTAATACGATGTAGGCCAATGTGCCTAATTTATTTCCAATGGGACAGGCTGATATGCCATGAATTACATCTGTTATGATGTAGGGCAATGTGCCCAATTTATGTCCAATGTAACAGGCTGATATTCCATGAATTACATCTGATATGATGTACGCCAATGTACCCAATTTATGTTCAATGTGACAGGCCAAGGTGCCCAATTTATGTCCTAAGTGACGGGTTGATATGCCATATATATATATATATATATATATATATATATATATATTATGTCCAATGTGACCGGCCAATGTGCCCAATTATTATGTCCATTAGTGACAAGCCTATGAGCTATATAATTTTCAATTATGACAATGACAATTGTGACCCTACGATCCATTGTCCAATAATATATGGACTAAGTCCAGATTGTAATTTGCCTATGATGGTCCTATTAAGACCTAGGCCAAATATCGATATGTTAAGCCTAAGAGTATGTTATTCATACTAGAATAGGAAATGGATTGTTATATCCAATTTATAAAGCAACATGGTTGTTGTACCATGGCTAAGAGAAATTTTATTGGTATATAGAACCAAAGCTCAAAAGATGGCTAACTCGGATGAGGCACAAAGTAGCCACCAAGATGTTGACTCTAACAAAGCCGAAGACAGAGATATTGATAATGATAATTTCCAAGCTCGCATTGATACGGCTGTAGAAAAGGCCATGGGAAAGGCCATAGAAAAGCTTAGAAAGTCGAGTGCTACTCGCTCTAGACCATTATCGGTTACCCCATCCTCAGCTCATAAGGAGAGCTCCGTTCACTCTTCGAATACGAAGAGTGAACCAAAGAAAATAGATTTCACTGATAGGTCCTGTTCTGTTAAAGACGGGTGTACCTACAAATATTTTGTCTCCTGTAAGCCCCGAGACTTTAACGCGGAGAAAGGAGCTGTAGAAGCCTTGAAGTGGCTTGACGAGATGGAAACAATAGTGGATATCAGCGGTTGTGCTGATAAGGATGTGGTTAAGTATGTATCACAGTCCTTTAAGGGTGATGCCCTAATCTGGAGGAAAGCCATGATCCAGTCTACAGGTAAAGTACACTTGTATAATTTGGGGTGGTCCAAATTTGTGGACCTTGTTAAGGAAAGATACTGCCCACCTCATGAGGTGGAGAAATTAGAAACAGACTTTTTGTCTCTTTCCATGAAAAACCTAGATTGTCGGAAATATGTTTTGGATTTCAATTCCCTATCTAGGTTAGTTTCTATTTGATTAACCCGGAGCACAAAGGCGTTGCACGTTTTATAAATGGGTTAACGCCCGAGATAAAGGGCATGGTAAAGGCTGCTCAGCCTACTACCTATAGATCTGCTGTTGACCTATCTCTCTCCCTCACCCTTGATCTAGTGAGACAAAAGTCAGTTAAGTCTGAAACTAACTGGAAAAGAAAGAGGGAAGATGACAACTCCCATAAGTTTAATAAGAAAAATAATGGGATATTTGGGTTCAAAGGGAACCAAGGCAAAACGGCTGTGATGCCAACATGCAAAACTTGCAACCGCAGACACTAGGGACAGTGTAATTTTGGATCACAGGCCAGACCCTGTGGCATCTGTAAAAGAAAGGGACATAAGACCCTAGAATGTAAGGATCTTAAGGATGCCGTCTGCTACATCTGAAATGAAAAAGGGCATATTAAGACTAACTGCCCTAAGGTTCTTAAGAATAATAATGCAAAGCCTGGATAGGCCAAGAAGGGGAATGCTCGTGCCTTTCAAATAACTGCAAGAGAGGTTTTTAATGACGAAAATGTCATAACAAGTACATTCCTCATGAACAATATTTATGCTAGAGTTCTTTTTTATTCGGGTGCGGATAGATCTTTTGTTGATCATAAGTTTAGTAAACTATTAAACCTGCCCTTAAGAACTCTAGATAAAACTTATGAGATAGAACTTGCTGATGGAAGTTTAGAAACAACATCTTCCATTCTTGATGGATGCTCAATATCCATTAAAAATCATTCCATCCCTATCTCTCTTCTGCCAATGAAATTGGCGGGGTTCGATGTTGTCTTAGGCATGGATTGGTTATCTCATAAGCAAGCCCGCATCGCCTGTGATAAGAAACTCATCAAAATTAAAACCCCATCTAGTGAAATGATCACCATCCCCGGAGACTCACACTATGGACTGCCAGACAAGGTGTCATTATTTAAGGCATCCAAGTGTTTGAGAAAAGGTTGTGTCATCTACATGGAACAAGTCACCATAAATGAGCCTAAGCCAAATATGGAAGACCTTCCAATCATTTCAAAGTATCCCGATGTATTCCCAGAAGAATTACCAGGCCTACCTCCAGACATGCAAGTGGAGTTTAGGATTGATATTATACCAGGGGCAGCACCTGTAGCTAGAGCTCCATATAGGCTAGCACCAACAGAAATGAAGGAATTAAGGACGCAGCTAGACGAACTCTTGGAGAAAGGCTTTATTCAGCCTAGTTCCTCGCCTTGGGGAGCTCCTATTCTGTTTGTAAAGAAGAAAGATGGTTCAATGCGAATGCGCATCGACTACCGAGAGCTGAACAAGTTAACAATCAAGAATAGATATCCTCTGCCCAGGATCGATGACTTATTCGACCAACTTCTAGGGGCTAGTTACTTCTCCAAGATCGATTTGAGATCCGGATATCATCAATTGAAGGTTCGGAACGAGGATGTTCCCAAAACAGCTTTCAGGACCCGCTATGGTCACTTTGAATTTTTGGTGATGTCTTTTGGGCTCACAAATGCACCAGCAGCATTCATGGATCTCATGAATAGAGTCTGCAAGCCATATTTGGATAAGTTTGTCATTGTCTTAATAGACGACATACTTATCTACTCTCGTAATCAAGTTGATCACGAGAAACATCTTAGGTGCATCTTAGAACTCCTAAGGCAAGAGAAGCTTTATGCTAAATTCTCTAAGTGTGAGTTTTGGCTCAGAGAGGTCCAATATCTTGGACACATGGTAAGTGAGTGTGGTATCCAAGTGGATCCCGCCAAAATTGAGGCCATAATGAATTGGGAAGTACCCAAAACCCCAACAGAGATACGTAGTTTCCTAGGACTGGCTGGTTATTACAGAAGGTTCATTGAGAACTTTTCAAGAATAGCCACTCCTTTAACTATCTTGACCCGTAAGAATGTTAAGTCTAATTGGGGTCCAAAGTAAGAAGAATCTTTTGAGATTCTTAAACACAAGTTGAGAAATGCTCCTGTGTTATCCCTACCAGAGGGTGTTGAAGACTTTGTAGTCTACTGTGATGCATCGCACACTGGCATGGGCTGTGTGCTAATGCAAAAGGGCAAAGTGATTGCCTATGCATCACGACAGTTAAAGGTGCACGGAAGGAATTACACCACCCATGATTTGGAACTGGGTGCCGTTGTATTCACACTAAAACTATGGAGACATTACTTATATGGCACAAAGTGTATTATATACACAGACCATAAAAGTCTCCAGCATCTGTTCAATCAGAAAGAATTAAACATGCGACAACGTCGATGGATGGAAACGCTTAATGACTATGATTGCGAGATTCGCTACCATCCAGGAAAGGCAAATGTAGTTGCAGATGCCTTAAGTCGCAAGGAAAGAATTAAGCCCATTAGGATTAATGCGAAGAGCATTGAGCTAAAAAATAGCTTGAATGAGAAGCTATTAGATGCGCAAAAGCAAGCCCTATCAGAGGCTAATATTCCTAATGAGGGATTAGGCGGAACTGTTGATCAGTTAGCGCCTGGGAAAGATGGAATCCTTAGATTTAATGGAAGGATCTGAGTTCCAATCTTTGGAGGACTTAGAGATCTAATCTTCCAAGAAGCACACAACACAAGATACTCAGTTCACCCAGGTGGTGACAAAATGTATCAAGATCTGAAGAAGAATTATTGGTGGATGGGTTTGAAGAAATCCATAGCCACTTAAGTAGCTAAGTGTCTGACATGTTCACAAGTTAAGGCTGAACATCAGAAACCGTCAGGACTTCTACAACAACTTGAAATTTCCACTTGGAAATGGGAGATGGTAACTATGGATTTGATTACCAAGTTACCTAAGACCAAACGTGGTAATGACATGATTTGGGTCATAGTGGATAGACTGACTAAGTCAGCGTATTTCTTGCCAATTAAGGAAACGTATAATTCAGATAAATTGGTTAAGTTGTATGTGGACAAGATTGTGTCCCTACACGGTGTGCCGGTATCTATTGTATCTGATAGAGATGCTAGATACATATCTCATTTTTGGAAAAGTTTCCAACAATCTTTAGGCACACGATTGAACTTTAGTACGGCTTACCATCCGCAGACTGATGGTCAAAGTGAGCGTACTATTCAGACATTGGAAGACATGCTTAGGGCATGTGTGATTGATTTAGGTGGAAGTTGGGATGACCACTTACCCCTAATAGAATTCTCCTACAATTATAGTTATCATACGAGCATCAAGGCTGCTCCTTTTGAAGCCTTGTATGGGAGAAAATGCCGAACGCCTGTGTGTTGGGCAGAAGTTGGGGAAGCCCAGCTATCAGGACTGGAGATTGTCCTGGAGACCACGGAAAAGATTGTGTCAATCCATGATCGTCTCAAAGCTGCCAGGGATAGGCAGAAGAGCTATGCTGACAAGAGGCAAAAACCTCTTAAGTTCCAAGTAGGGGACAAAGTCATGTTAAAAGTGTCACCCTGTAAAGGTGTGATGCGTTTTGGGAAGAAGGGCAAATTAAGCCCAAGATACATTGGACCATTCGAGATAATCGAATGTGTCGGCAATGTAGCTTATAAGCTCAGATTGCCAGAGGAGCTAAGTGGAATCCAAGATGTGTTCCACATCAGTAACCTTAAGAAATGTCTAGCCGATGAGTCGCTAGCAATGTCACATAAAGATGTGCAAATTGATAAAAACCTAAGGTTCATTGAGAAACTAATTTTGATCGAGGATCAACAGGTTAAGAAGCTCCGAAGAAAAATGATACCTATAGTAAAGGTTAAGTGGGACGCCTTTAGAGGTCCCGAATATACATGGGAGGTTGAGTCCCTGTGACAAAAGTACCCCCATCTTTTTGAATAAAATCTCGAGGTAGAGATTTCTTTTAAAGGGGTGAGGATGTAACACCCTGTAAAATCGTGTCCAATAGTATAGTGACACGTGTATTATTTTTATTTTAGTCTGTTAAAGACTAATAAGGACTAAAAGAATCAACATGCTCAAACTAAGTCTCTGAGTGATCTCCTGATGTCAACATGCATAAAATATAGCCTCTGAGTGACCTTTTGTGTCAACATGCTAGAACCTAGCCTCTGAGTGACCGTTATGTCAACATGCCCAGCCTCTGAGTGACATCGGAGTCAACATGCTTATAATGAGCCTCTGAGTGATCGTTTACGAAGTGCTAACTCTCATACGTGCCATTTGTTGGACGAGAGGGTTCAATTTCATATATATGTAAAAGTTGGATAATGGAGGGATTAAAAGTGTCAACATGTTAATTTATACCTCTGAGTGACCTTTTAACAAACCGAGAGCTGGACAATGTCCGGGCATAATCCCGGGTATGCCAAGTATTGGCTACGGAGGGCCAAAATTGCCAAAAAGGTGTTTTAAAAGGTTTTTAGAAGCTTTATAAAGTTAAGGAGCTAAAGTGTCAAACTTTGAAACTGGCCAAGGGGTGGTCCGGGGCCGCGAGAGACGTGGCTTGGGTCTCTCGCGGGGCGCGAGAAGGGCTCTGCAGCTGAAAGTTTTTCTTGGCTGCCACACAAAGCTCCAAAAACCATTTACTCAAAACCATGGCTTCCCAAACAGCTATGCCACATTTTGGGACACTTGTAAGCTTCCTCTTACACCCCTAAACACCTAGCATCACGTCCTTTGAGTTCTCCAACTATAAATAGGTGCTTAAGTTCACATTCCAACTTGCACCATTCTCATTAATTTACTCTTCTCCCTCCTCTGGAAATTCCTAGCTAAAAGGAGCATCCAAATTAGTTCTCTTGAATTCTAGGAACCTCTTGTAAGTGTTCCTTGCTCTTGCATTTTCGTTTATAGGCTTTTATAGCCAAAAGTCAAGCGTTTTACAGAAAACGCTTTGACTTTTCGTTGAGACCATTATGGTCTAGCCATTGTTCTAAATAAACATAGCTAAGTGATCGTAATAAGGTAGGTGTTAATCCCTATAAAGGGCACCTCATGAATATCACATTTGCTAGACCAATTGACGGGTCAAAGTTAAGTTATTAAAAAGTCAAACAGACCATTTTTCAGAAAAATCATAAATTGATCTTATGTATGTTATGAAACCTGTTTTGACACTTAAACAAGTTGGTAATAATTATTAGAACATGTAAGAACATTTTGGGCTCGTCAATTTCGGTTCTAGGGTCGGTTCGCAACCGAAAGTCGCGAAGTTTGACTTTTGCTTTGACTTTTGATTCTGACCCGATTTAGATTAGTTACATACTGATCTAAAGTTGCATTATGATCATAATATAATGTAGTATAACCCTCTAAGGTTATATTACATGATCACAATCAGAATCTAAGTTTATGCGCAAGTTCCATAATTATGCAATCTTTGACCAAAATGCCCTTTTGCATAAATCAAGGTTTTAATGTTAATGAACTTGAAAATAAGTTTCCTACTAATATAATATTATAAGTAGGATTATTTAGGATGTTAAACCAAGTTATAAGCTTAGTTTTCAAGCAAGTCCTTAAACTATGTCGACAAATGACAATTTTAGCCCTTGTGGCTCATAAAATGGTTTTAATCAAATCTTTTCAAGGTAAATCTTTTACCTACTAATATGTTATATTAAATAACATATCTAAGATATTTTAATCTGACCATAATGTCAGTTTTCATTAAACATCGCATAAAACGTCATTTTACGACATAAGCGCCGTTTCGGCGCATAATATTGTTTTAAACCATATTAATTGACCAAGACTTGTTACCTACTGATTTTTAAACTTATTTTAAACACATTTACAGTAGGTACATGTTATAAACTCAGAATCCCAAATAATTTATGAACTATGTGTAAAATGACCAAAATGTCCATTCGGTGCATAGTTTGGTCATAAAAGATAAATTACACATATAATTAGTATCCTACTGATATTATATCATAAATAAATTATTTTTCCAGAATACTCATGATTATAAACTTAAATTATATTCAAGTTCCTTTTATACGGTATGAAATTACCGAAATGCCCTTATGAGGCATAGTTTTGTTTTAAAACCTTAACGGGCATATAAGTTGTCGATGACTTATCCGGTTACCCATTATCGCTTATAAGTGTACGATTGATTATACATAACTAGTTTACGGAATTTAACCGAAACGGGTTTAACCTTGTCATTTTAATCTCAAAATCTAGAATGTTTATAGTTTGCCCATATTGTGCAAGTCAAAGTACTTGTCGGGTTTAAAATACATTCTATCCGATCATCGGTTAATCAAGCGTTATACATATTGATCATGTACACTACTCGGTCTAAGTCTATAACTTAAATAAAGACCGTTAGTATTAATTGGTTAGCTTATGCCATAATCCAGACTAGAGCCTTGCCGGTAAATGCTATCTGCACTTAAGTACTTTTGTATACCGCTGAGTTATTGAAATTAAAAGAAGACTAGCTCAGGTAAATACTCTTGACTTATCTTCCCTATACGGGCTTGGGTTACGGTAAATTAATCAAATGGGATCAATCAAATGCCGGGTGTAGCTAGTAAATCCGCATATTCTGTTTTAATCAGTTTTGTTTGATTAAATCAAATTATTAACTTAAACATCGGGGGTTAAATACCGTGTTCTGGATATCCTCGGCTCATAATAATAGAAATGGCCACGACCTTAGCGCGGGAGTAGGCATACACCCGATAGACGCTCAGTAATGCATTCCCACAAGGTTGGGAAGAATTGACTCCTTCGTGAGTCCAAAGTGGTGTGTACGTTAATCATGTCTCAGTCACCGTACTGGGCCCTGTATATATGGACAAACATGTAAATCTGTTAACAAGGTTGGACGGTCAACTTTCCCAAGTTATAAATGCTTTCGTGCTGATACGCACTTAAAACATATTTTAAATGTTTTCAAAATGAGTCAGTTGGGTGTATTTACCAGCGAAAGCTGACGTATTTTCAAAAGACTAAACTGCAGGTACAATATGAAAATAGGCTGGAAGTGTTCGGTAGTGATAGAGGATCTTACAAAATCCTAGATCTGCCCAAAGTCGTGGATCTTCTATTACGAGCCTGTATATTATTTTGTATTTCGAATATTTGGTTTGTAATAGTAATTTTACTCCAAGACTTCCGTTGTGTCGTGTTTAATTGACTATGATGATTATCAACTGACGTCACGATACTCCCCACCCGGGCCCACCGGTGTATGGATTGGGTTGGAAATCCGGGGTGTGACATAACCTGTAGGTGGACGACAACAACATCGTCATCCTGTTAGAACAAATAGTTTACGAATTTTTAACTTTTATCATGACTTCGCATTTTGTTGCTCTTGTTTTGGGGTTTAAACAATGGTCAAACATTTGGTCCCTTTTTTGCTTTTAGTTTCCAAAGGACACCTAATATGATGGTGTAGTTAACTGACTGAACACTGTTTATTAGCATGATCCTGTTTATATATTATAATCCCTGGCAAATAACTTATCAAGGAATCAAGCAACACTACATGTTTCTAACGTTATTATGTATATTTTAAAAAAAACTATATTGTAAAACCGATTTGGAAACTGACTGTATAACGTAACACAATGTAAGACCCTATCTTAATTTATTGAATTTCTATTAAAATTTCACATCAAAATGTGCAAATGCGAATACACGTCCGTGCGTATTTTCGAACTTATAAAACTTCATAAACATTAATCAATTTAACATATAATCATTGAATAGTTTCGTAATAACAAAACCAAGTGCGGAAGCTTGAGCTTTGATCGTATTCGGTTCTTCATAGAGCTTGGTCCTCCTCCGGCGCTCACAATCATTACCTATATTTCATAATTTATGAAATACGTTAGTTATAAATAGATTATAACATAACCGAATAAGCCTGAAGGCCCAAAACATTAAAAACAACATTTTTAGAAATCACCCGCCGTAAGCTACGGCTCCGGACCGTAGCTTACGGTCTGTTGATTCTGTTCTGGTCAGCAGCTATCAACCGTAAGCTACGGTAGGCCACCGTAGCTTATGGTGGGCTGCTACAGCCCTTTTTAAGTTTGTCGTTTTAGTTTCGAAAACTTACGTAACTTACTCGATTTTTATCTGTTTTACTTGAAACTTGTTTCTAAATGTCCGTAAATTGTTTACTGACATATTTAACTAGAAATCCTTAACCCGGATTCCTAATTCTTATGAATTACGCATCCACTCTTGGTTTATGCGCATATTCATTTTGACCCATTTAGAGATTTAAGCACATAAACTTAAATCTCACTTCCTCTTATCCTGTTTTCTCGTTTTTTAATACTAAAATATCTATTTATCTTCCACCACAACTATACTTGTGGTGGATTTGTTATAGAAAATATTTTATTTTCAATTTCTATCATTCGGTTGACATTTTACGAAAAAGACCCAACGTTAGGCATTAAGCCGAAACGGCTTATGCCATTTGCTAATACACTAGCGCAAAGGTGAACCTTCTTATGAAACACATTTTTAAACTACCCTCAAGGTCGTTTACTTGTTTTATCACCCAAGGGCATTTTGGTCTACTTAGATCCCCCTTTTACGACGTAGGACTATCAATCGCATGATTTGACCAAAGAACACATTTAAATCGTAATTTTATTTAAAATCATTAGGTAGGTTCCTATGAACCTGATGTCTACCATTTAGATTATGAGATTTACCTTGCTTTTTAGTTAATCCGATATTCATTTATGACTCATTTAACTCTCATCGGAACTTAAATTCCTAAACGAGAGTTTGACCCATTACACATACCTGGCTCGAGTCATTGCATTGACTCGTTTAAATACCTTACGCTACTAATCTTTAATTAATAGCGACGCAAACCAAACGCCATTTCCCTGTGAACACAAAACTCGACAAGCGTTCATTAGATATTATTGTCAAATGGTGATGACCACACCGTTTGACCCATTTGGTCTAAATGACCATTTTATCATTACGAGATGGTGTTTACTTACCATCTCATCATTTATCAGTTTTAGTTTACACCTCATGATCATATTCTTAATTCTTTTAACCTATTAGAGTTTATGCCATAAAATGCTCTTATTTTAGAGTTTAATATTTATTCATCAAACTCGTGCCTGAATTACCATATTACCCCTTCTTATTCCTTATGGTTTACACCATAAGGTAACCTTTTCAAATTCCTTGTTTATTTGTCAACACATGTCAATTACCATTTCCCCCCTTTTACCATCAAATATGGTTTAATACCATATTTGCTTATTCCGACCCGTATCAATACACGTCGGAACCTTGTATTTTGAAATCTTGTTCCGAATACCAAATTGCTTGTTCATATTCAAATACATAAGTACATTTACTATTTTAAGGATGTAAGCTGACTTACCTCGAAATCCGATTATGCTTTTCCACGTACTTGATCTGTTTGACCCGCTTCTTCCCAAGCCTCCGCCTAGCTTGTCAAGCGTCAAACTATCATTTATCATTCGTAAGATGGTTTGGTTAGTCATCATCTAACACGACTGTTCCACCTTACGGATTTATATCAAATTTATCATTCGATCTTAATATTGGTCAGTTTGACTTTTAAAAGTCAACTGCCTATTTACGCATACTAACCCTCAAACAAGTTTAACAACTCATTTAGGCATTTCGTTAATTACCCGGTAAGCGTTATTCTTAGGCCACCATTATAGCTACGTTTCCCAAACCAAGTTCATGTCGTTTCTTTCACTTAACCAAATTCAAGCGATTGTTAACATCAAGTTAACTTAGCTTTTGATTAACAATGCTAATTTATCCATTAGCTAGGTTTTCATCTTTGTGTAGCAACCGATTTCATCATATTATTAGATATTCATCCGATACCTAATACTACCAAAATTTACACACTAACTAGTAGACAACATGATCTTATACACTTATTAACATTAACTTAACATCTATTTCATCATTTCATACAAACCATTCCCTAGCAAGTATGAATATGTACTCAAACTCATAATTTGTTCAAGTATCTTCCTACTATTATCATGCAAGATGATTCTAAACATAGATATATCATCAACTTCATCATATTATTAAAACCCACTTTATAATCTACTTGTTAATCACAAACAGGGTAATCTTACATCAAATTGTGCATAATTTCTTTAAGTTTAACGAAATCAATCATACACATACACTTAATATCATCTTTGGATCATAACCCAACTATCTAACTGCAAGTAATCTACTTGTCTCAAATTGCAACTTTCACCAATCTAGGTTTTAAGACATACCTTATGATCCACTAATCAAGGTGATCAATAATTCATGTTCATGCACTGATTTGGGTCTCGAATTGGTCTTCAATTTGGTGGATTAAGCTTGAACAAGGGTTTGCCCTAGTTCTTTCTCCTGAGGGTCGACATATACACACTAAATGTGTGTATTATGTGTTAATAACTTGTTTTAATAAATCAAGTTTCCTTTCTTGGCAACTTGGGTCCCTCAAGTTTAGTTTTGATTTTAAATGAGACTACAACTCATTGTCTTATTATTTATATACATGTTATTAACTAGGTTATTTTGTTCCTAGTTATTTCGTTTATGGTTTTACTTTTACCTCTAACGGTCTTTTATCCGCTCTTTACTATTAACGTGGTTTGATTACCAAACCCGTTTTTGGGGTGTTACACACAACCTGTTACATAAAACACCAATAACATATCATGAAAACCGGGTACTCATGATGGGGTTACCCCTCATGATGGAGCATTAAGTGTTTCGGTGATTATGAGTTACATACTCTCAAAAATAAACAAGATACATTGTTACAACACCATGATATACAAAAATTTTGTCGTCACTCGGAGGTTATATAGCTTTACGTATTGTGCTTGTATACTTGAAAAACAATGATGGCAAAAGCAGTGATACGTAAAACAAACACAAATATAAAAAATCCTCATCAAGGATATAAAGTTGACAAAAAATCAAGCTATGGGTGTTCAAACCATCATGAAACTATCGAAAAAATAACAATGTACGAAACAAAAAAAAACATATCATTAAACAAAAACATAAGTCTATACGGCTAAGAACTTCCTAACTCCTCTCATTCCTCCTCGTTACTTCCTCCTTCTACTTCTCATCGGCTTCATCCACTTCTTCTCACCCGGCTTCCTCCTCGGCTCCATCGGCACTCATGCTTCTCACCACCTCTCCCTATATATATGTACGTTAATAGAAATTGGAAAATTAAGACAATACGTATATACTATTAAACACCACTCAACTACCAAAGTATACATTAAAGACACCTTAAAATACCATCTTCTGTGGTTATAACTCGGTTGAAATATCTGGCATGTACTCTTTCTTCCTCAATAGCCGTTTAATCATCAAATCAACATCAAACTCCGATATATATTCGTTTAGATCTCGTTTAAAATTTTTAAAATCGGTTTTGGTTGCCACAACCTTGTCAAATCCACCATAAAGTGTCCTTATGATATTAAACGCTTTGACAGGTCCAATATTCAGCGCACTCAAAGCATTAACTGTTTGCTCTTGCATATAGTTCATACCTCGGTTAGAGGGAAGTAAATGTCTATCGTCCTCAGCAACAAAAGAGTGATTATGATCCTCCTTGAAATAATATACCTCGTATAGTTTCGAAGCGTTTAACTTTACACACAGACGTGCTTCACAACCCGTCCTTATCGAAGGAACCCGTCGAATAGTTTTCCTTTTTGACCCATTATTTGAGTGTCAATTTCTTTAGATGAATCGATCGCCTTATAAGGTTTAGTTCCCTCTTTTGAGCAACCAAAATATTTGGATTTAATGACATCATGAGGCTTGTATTGGGAAGACTTCCTGGCAGTAAAGCCTACAGCCATTGCATACTTTTTATTAAAAAAAGAAATGCATTATTCAGTGTATCAAACGTCATCTTATCTTTCGGCTTAAGCGAGTCATCCACGTCAGGTAAATAAGTCATCTTACCGGAGTTTGGAGATAGATGTAGTTGCCCAACCGGCTGGTAAGTTTGAAAACCTAAAAAAAAAATTAAATAATAACTTCATTATTCAGTTAACATAAATTGGAAATTTAAGACAATACAAATACACATAAAACACCATTATTCAGTGTATCAAATGTCATCTTATTTTTCGGCTTAAGCGAGTCATCCACGTCAGGTAAATAAGTCATCTTACCGGAGTTTGGAGATACATGTAGTTGCCCAACCGGCTGGTAAGTTTGAAAACCTACAAAAAAAATAAATTAAATAATAACTTCATTAAATTTAGTTAACATAAATTGGAAAATTAAGACAATACAAATACACAGAAAACACCATTCAACTACCAAAGTATACATTAAAGACACCACAAACGTAAATAAGGTACTACAAATATAATATGCAATAAAAACACCATATGCAAAGAAACAACATGTGGAAAAACACCATTCAACTACCAAAGTATACATTAAACACAACAAAAAGAAAATAAGACACCACAAATGATATGTACAATAAAAACACTATGTGGAACTAACCATCTTGTGCAAAAAAACTCATTCAACTACCAATATATACATTAAAACACCATGTACAAATAAAACACCATAGAAGTATGATACTAGATTTATTAAAACTCATATAAGGTAAAAAAAATCAACCATGCAAAAAACACCATAATCTTTGTAACATCAAAAATAACAACCAAAATTGAACAGAACCCCACACGATTGTTTGAAACAATAATATGAACACAACATATGATTAAAAAAAGTTTTCATTATCGAACAATAAAAACCTTTAAACATCAACGGTATAAACAAACAAGACACCATAATATGCTTACCTGGATCGTCATTATCCATCAATCAAGATGTTAATGAATACCCAAATACAATATACTAAACCTCAGAACCGTGAGTAGAAGATTATGAAGATGTTATAAATAATTGTTTATATAGATATGTGGGTGGCAAATCTCTTACATAAAATTAGAAGAAATTAAAATTCGAATTCCTAAAATAACTGAATAAAAACGGTTAAAAAGATTTTATCTTTAATTAGGATTATTAGTAAAATTACCATGATACCCTTGAACTAATAAAATAGATAAGGACATGTGTCATCACCAGAGTTTTTCTTATCCTTCTAACATTTTTAGTCTTCTTTGCAGGATCCTAAACCTATCCAAAATAAAAACCATTTGTTATTAGTTAATGTGTATATCCATTAATAATTAAATAAAGAGTAAATTGCCATCTTAGTTCTTGAGGTTTGACCAAAATTGACACTTTAGTCCAAATAGTTTTTTTCTTGCCATTTAGTTCAAAAGGTTTTTTTCTGTCATTTTAGTCCCTGACATTTTTCATTTTTTGTTATTTGCATCCAACCCACTAACTTCATTCAAAAATTTTAGTTAACTTAGGTGAATTTTATTTAAACCACATTTTTCTTTGTTTTTTTGCAGGTACGATGGTATGGGGATGGTGGTGTGTCGTTTACAATGAAGATGATGCCGCGGTTGCTAGTTTGCGATGATGGCGGTGGTGTTGGTTGATGACGTGGGTGGCGGGAAAGTGGCCGGTAGTGGTGGAAATTATGGGTTGTGATGGTGGTGGGTGGGTGGGTGTGTGGTGATGGTGCAGGCAGGTGGTGGCGATGATAGAAGGTTGTGATGGGGTGGGTGGTGGGAGGTGGTGGTAGATGTAAAGGAAAAAATGACAAAATTCAGGGACTAAAATGGCAGGAAAAAAAAACTATTTTGACTAAAATGGCAAGAAAAAAACTATTTGGACGAAAATAGCAATTTTGGTCAAACCTCAGGGACAATGACAATTTACACTAAAATAAATAACAAAATAACTAAGGTGGTGTTTGGTTCGCGGAATAATTTGGAATTGAAAATGAAATTTGCGTAGGAATTAGAATTTGAAAGAATTGGATTTTAAATTTAAACATTCCAATTGGAATTGAAAATTGTTGGAAGTTTTTGTTGTGTTTGGTTGTCAAATGAATGGGAATCCATCAGCCCGGCACCCATAACTCCCGGTTCAGCTCGAAACGGTACGGGTCAAAACGGTTCGGGGCGAAACGATTCGATTTGAAACGATACGGGTCGAAATGGTTCGCGTCGAAACGGTACGATTCGAAACAGGTACGGGTCGAAATGGTTCGCGTCTAAACGGTTCACGTCGAAACAATACTCGTCGAAACGGTTCGCGTCGATGCGGTTAGATTCGAAACGGTTCGCGTTGATATGGTTCAATTAGAATTTAAAGAAATTCATGCCTAATTCTAATTCTAATTCCATTGTCAATCAAACACATGAAGATTGGAATTGAGATTCCAGTTCCATCAATTTATGTGAACCAAACATCTTAAGAGATGGAATTCAGATTTCAATTTCCTTAAATTCCATTGAATTTCTGCGAAACAAACACCCCATAATATCATGTTGACAAGGGAGAAAAGGGGAATGTAAAAAGAAACTGTGTCGTACATTCATTCTTGTTTATCAGGTAACAGTAACATGTTAGTTTTGCGATATATATTTTTCAGGTAACACTAACATGTTAGTTTTGCGATATATATTTTTAGTGGAAATTAAGAGATTGCATTTAGTTATATACTAAACTAGAGGGAGACCCGTGCTTTGTGGCTAAGGACATACTGATTTTTAACACGTCTCAACGATATATTTGAAACTTAAAAAACATTCATATCTGGCTTATACCCGTTGGATACTTGTCGTGTAGTTTCTCGTCAATTATGAGGCATAATTATTTTTTTAAATTAAAAGGATAAAAATACTCTTTTGTTTTTTTTATGTAACTGCTACAAAATATTGCTTAGTTTAAGTAAAAATGTTATTAATTATAGAGTTATGCATGTATGTAATTGATAAAAATGATCATATAAATAGAAAAATGCTATTAATATAATCTAGCTCTTGATAGATGAAAAAAAGCTAGTTAACATAAGAACTTATAATTTGTGTACATATCCACACATAATTATTGCATAAAATGGTATTTTGATAATTTTACCTTTTAAATCCAAGATACTATTAGTTATTGAAGGAAAAATTATGCTATCTAGATCATGACTAAATAAAATAATATTTAGATATATGACATCATCCTATTACATAAAATTTATACTCAAAATATTTAAAACCTAAAATTATAAACTTACCCTTAATTGTAGCTAAATAATATATATATATATATATAATTGTATTTTATATTTTTTACTTCAATAACTACAGAGATTATCCTTTTCTCACGCTAAACTTGTGAGTAACCTTTTATGCTCGGGTTCAAAACGTTTGTTATTTCTAGTACTCATAAGTTCTTTTCTTTCTTTATCTTAAGTTGTCTCCTGTCATTTCATTCTTTTATCACTATTGTTTTATCATTATAAAAAAAATCGTGGTTGCCTTTCATGCAGGTAGCCATAGCTTAAAGGTGAGGGACGGCATGGTGTAAGGGTTATGGCGGTCAAGCAATGATCACAGAGGGAAGTTTAGCATATAGGCTAGTTAGGTTTTCTTTTTCATTGGCTTACGGTCTAAGCGTACCTTTTTTGCCTAACCATTGTTTAATTGGCAAAAAAAAGATTTCTTAAATTGTTTAGACTAAACTTTGTTCTTCGACTTCAATTTGTCCTCTTTTAGCTTGGTCCAAAGTTTAGTGGAGCCGTAGGACAATGGTCATTTCTTAGCTAGAGGTGCCTCAGAAAAAAAAGCATAAAGCCTGATATTTTTGTAAACGTAAAAGACAGACAAGTGACACAGGTATCAATTGTTGTGAGGGCTTTGATTTACGCATTAAGGGTAGTTTCTGTTATAACACTAGGAATCAATGTTGTTAGTCTAAAGCTAAAACAGATGGGCTTTGGAATCCGACCTGTATTCTTTTACGCTAAGAGGTTATCTGAACTATAATTATAGCCTTTGTTTAAACCGAATACGAGGGGCCTCATTTCAGAAGCCGAAGTATATGTTTACTCACGATCCTTTAAAAATAGGTGTAATCGCAGGACCATACCTACACGTAACCTGAAAACACTCATTTGCTTCCAATGTTCCACATCGGGCTACTCCCGCACGCGCAACTATGTCAGCACAGAGGAGACACATAGTACAAGGTGAAAGGAACCTATAGCCAATCAACGTCCGTCAACTATTGTACCTGAAGATCCCAACGATGCTCAATTCGCACGCGCAACTATGTCAGCACAGAGGAGACACATAGTACAAGGTGAAAGGAACCTATAGCCAATCAACGTCCGTCAACTATTGTACCTGAAGATCCCAACGATGCTCAATTGTGAATGAGACATATAGTACAGGCGACAACGACGTGTGACCAATCCATGTACGCCATTTCACCTCTCATCAATCTCCACTAACGGCTGAGGGCCGACGATACAAGAAGTACATCCTAAAAGCGACGTGTAGCCAATCACGATGCGCATTCGTACTCCCACCTATGTGGGCACTAACCGCCACGCTAGATTGGACCAAATGGATATTTCTTGACAACGACGTCTTGCCAAATAAGCCCTCCCCCTTCTCCAACCATCCGACTATAAATACCAACCTCTACCAAAGATTTAAGGATCCGATTTATGTTCTCTCACTCTTAACACACACTTTTTTCCTTTCTCTCTAGAAAGAACAATATTTCTTCTTACGCCAGAGTCTAGTTACAAGGAGAACCCCCTTCATCTTTCTCATAACGAGTTAACAATGTTGTTTAGTTTTGTAGATCATCTCAATCTCTAGATTGAAGCTCACGGTGATCAAGAGATAAACCCCCTCGGTCGACATACCATTTAAGTCTATCCCTTGCAGATCAGATCTGGTGTTTCTTCAATACATAGAATAAAATATAGAAATGAGCAGGCTTAATAATACAAAAAAAAAACTAACGTCGTTAGAGAAAAGAATGTACACTATTACAAAATTTGAATATAAATATGATATTACTTTAGTTTAAAGACGAAACATGAAATTTGGTATATAATTACAGGACGAAAAGTGTAATTTACTCTTTTGTAATTTTATGTTAGAACAATTTATAGATTTTATTATAAAAAAAGTATTTTTAACCTATGTCGCTCGCTGTGGCAACAAAGTCGCGTTTGTGATTTCGTTATTAATGTGTGGTGCGTGCACGTGACATTATGCATTTTTGACTTTGTTACAAACGTTACATTCGTGGCATTAACGTAATTAGACATAGAAAAAAGAGTATGTTTCCTAGACGTTGCAGTGTAAAGTCGTAAAGGTAATTTACAAAGTAGTGTAAAGTTGTAAAATTAATTTAGACATAGATAAAAAAAAGTATAACAATGTGTCGTACGCTGCGGTGTAAAGTTATAAAAGTAATTTAAACAAAAGGATGTGTCAAGTTATTATGTTGAAAATGTTGGAGGATCAAAGTTGTTAATTACCAAAAGTTAGAAGTGAAGAGGGTGGTAAAAATAATTTAAAGAAAAGGAGTAGTCAAGTTAAGTAGAAAAGGTTGGAGGGTTTAAAGTTACCAGTTACCAAAAATTAGAAGTGAATGTATAACTTACTTAAAGATAAAGATGAAGGTTAATAGTGAATATGTCTCATGTCAAACGTTTAAGGGTTAATAGTGAATATTGTCAATTAAGGGTTAATAAGATATAGTAAATATGAAAATAGATTAATTCGGATGACCCTAAATCATCGAGTATTCATGGTTATGTAGCTATTCAACATAACAGTGTTCATAAATTGATAAAACCAATTGAAATATCCAGACTGAAACAAATCAATCAGTTTATCAGTTTCTTTAAGTTTTTATCAAACAAGCTACTTTGAAAAAAAACTGTTCGCCTTTAACGGTTTAACCGAACCATCAACTTTTATTTGTTGGTTTTCAAAACCATGGTTTTAGTGGTTTTACTCATAAATAACGTAAAAACATATCAAATCAGCCTATAAATACCTCTATAAAACATGGATAGTGTTAGCATTAGGGAGATTGTATTTTTTTTATCCAAATTACAATCTTGGTAGTGTAAATAAAATAATTACAAAACAGAAAAAGAAATGTATATTAAAGATATCCGAGTTGGTATCTAAGGTAACGTGGGTTGGAGATCGGTGAGTAGTGTTTGTCACCATGTACGTGTAGGCATCAATAAATGTACAAAACAATGAATAATTTTATCTTTCTTCCTTAAGTCTATATCTACACCCTTCACATCATGATAACAATAATAACAATATTGTTATTATTATAGTATTTTTGCATGCCATTTTCCTAACAATTTTCTTGCTCATCGAATAAAATTACTTCACATGTATAAATAATGCAGGTTTTTTTCTCTTTTCTACTATTTAATAATCCACATACATGAATCATGCACCACCTAACACAACCCAACTGATTTTCACGACCGATTAAACAATAATTATTAATTAGTTAATTGATAATTTATGTGAGGAGACTATGTCATAAATCCTTTCATAAATTTCTTTAAAACTTAGTGAATTTCAGAGTTGGAGTTTGATGAAATTTTGCATGGTTGACCCACAGGTCAATGATCAATCAATAAGATGTTGACCTGGCCCATGTTTTGTTTTATTTACCTTTTTTAAGTCTTTATCTTTTATTTATATTCATATACCTAACTATACTTTGTCCGTAGATGGTGTTCATATATTCATAATCGTATAGATAATTGTATTATGCTTGCTTGATTTGAGGCTTAGTTTTAAATGAGTCGCTCCACTTAGTTCGGTTTATAAACGAGCCAATCTAACGGGGTCACGTTGACTACCCGCAAACCCCCACCCGAAAATCCTCTCATCATTAGCAGTGTTCCTGTCTAAATTAGGTACCCAAAGTGTAGGTTTCTCTCCCCTCTCCACACACCTATGTGGTCTCTCTCTCCGCTCCTTCCTTCGTAACTATCATCAACTTTGCTACTCGATTTCCCCTACCCGAAACACCGGCAGCGGTGTTACTAATTGGATAGGGGTAGTGGCGGATCCAGCTCTGTTTTGTAGGTTCACTTGAACTCACTTGGTTTGGAAAAATGGAAAAAATTATTGAGAACATTGTATGATTTGGAAAAAGAAAATTAGTGATAATCTACAAAATGGATCCACTGGAAGAAGTTTCTAGATCTGTCACTGGTAGAGGATACCTGATAACAGTATACCACTACGTGAGCTTTCACTCACTTTTTCACCTTTAGTGTGTAATGATTACATAAGTTTTCATTGCCCACCACCAACTAAATTAGTATTTAAATATATAAAATTAAAAAAACAAGAATATATTTGTAAAGCCACAAAATTTAAATTTTTAATTCATTAGTAGTACTTATTGTAGGTTCACTTGCGGATGGTGTTAAACCAGTTCCTTGTTCAAATGACATATACACAAGTACGGAATCCAAGTGTGCATGCAACCAAAGCAAGGTAAAGAACACGGGGTAACCAAAGATTCACTATCTTGATTAATGATTGAGAACAAGTACAAACATGTACACACAATGCTCGTATGACTCAAACAAACTTGTTGTGTTCTTGTGTCTTCGTCTTCAAAGATAACCAACTCAAAGGGTAACAAGCTCTCTGGTCTGGCCAACCCTTAACTGAGAAGTGCATGTCGGCTTATATAGTGTCCGCCTAGATGTTTCGTACGAACCACGAATCTAGACATACTGAACACAATATTTCACAAGAAACACATCTCCAGAATTTGGTACGAGTCAGTGTTTCGTACGAAATGCTTGTTTCGTACGAAATACTCTTTGTTTCGTATGAAACCCTGTGTTTCGTACGAAATCTATGACTCGCACAGAATTCTCATTCTTGGAGAACGTGTGTAGACTTGACTTACACAAGACTTATCAGTATGCACACATGCAACTGATTAACACATACATGCTAAGATGTCATACTAGATCAAGATAGAAGGAGATCTCGATCTATTCGACACGAGCAAACCTATACAGACACTTGAGCAAAGACCGTACAATTACAACTGTAATTAAGAACAAGCGGCAGACACAAAACTGTATCAACAAACTCCCCCTTGGATGTTGCTTGGTCTTTGGTCTTTAGATGTTGGTCTTCACATGAATGGTTTGGAGTATCAACAATCTCCCCCTGAAGATCTGCTATTCACTGATAGATCTGCTATCCAATGATTAGAGCATCAGGTCTTCGAACTTCTAAGAAACTTCAAATCTTTCTTGCTTCCTCCTCTGACTTGTCAGAGTTCTTCGTTGCTGGTCTTTGTTCATGTTCTTTTGTATCAATCTGTACTTAATAGACAAATATAATTAGAACACAAATTTCTCAGGGAATACACACGAGAGACTTATCATAAATTCTTCGTATGATTGTATTCCCTGAACGAGATACACACACTCGTATGAATTCCAGCAGCAGATTTGAGAAAAACAAGTGACTAAGTCAAACAAATGACTAGGTTTATTCGTATAAAATACGCACACTCAAACGAATTTCAGATTTTGGATTTCTTTGATGGATTACTTATTGCAAGATATTACTTTATGAAGTTGCGATATCAAACAGATGGTTTTCTGGCGTATCTTGGTAGAAACTTTCGAGTATCAACTTTGGCTAACTTTCAAAAAGTAATTACATATGCAACTAAGTAAACTAGACTTAAAGTCAAAATATACAGATAAACTACAATCTTTTTCGAGTTTCAAGGTAAAGAATCATACCAGCATTTTAATCTTTGTCAAAAACGGTATTTGGTTTTCAAAATTAAACAGATAAGTATTTAACTATGATTATCGGTATTGTTGTCCACGTAAGCTCAGATTTATCAGATGTAATCATGATTGGGAGATATGATTAAGGTATGGATTTATACTTACTAGCCGGTGTTCAACCACATCATGACACATTCCTGTATCAAGATATGCACGAGAGAAAATCTTACCGGTGAGTATACTGCTTTATCATCTGTTTTGACGTATATATATGATGTGAGATACTCACTTATTTTTGATTGAAAACAAGCCCTTTGTGATTTAATCACTTATTGATGAGGAACTTGATTTTCATATGCATGAGGGCACAGGAGTAAGTCCGGGAACAGGTTAGTACCATCGTACCGACAAAGAGACGAACTTAGCTCCCGCATAAAGCTGTGATATTTTATCACTTATTTTTGGGATGTGATATTTTTATCACTTATTTTGGAAATGTGATATTTTTATCACTTATTTGATGGTCGTATGCAGTATGTACACGTATGTATGATATCATGGAAGTTCTAGACTTATTTTCGGCAAAAGATTCAACCATGATACCCAGATGATAAGCCAGCATAAAGACCGTATATCTCAGAACCTCGGCACTCTATCAAACGGAATTTCGGTACCACGACCATATGCCAATGAATGGTTCCCACCTGGCGTTCTGTCTGTTAAGTTTATATCAACCTGCACATTTTAGTGTGATTGTGAGCCTACTGATACATCATAAGTAAAAGCTACTTATCAATCTACTTTTTATGCTTTTAACCATTTCTGACAGATTTACCGGTGAATTTCATCATTTTCTACTTATCCAAGAAACTCATTTTTGATTTTTCTAATGTTTTTGTGTTTTTTTTTTGAATTTTTCTCCCCCTTAAACAAAGAAGGTAAATAAAAGACATATTTTTGTATTTTTTTGAAATTTACTCCCCCTAAAATATAAAACTGAAAATCTTTTTGTAGTTTTTGATTTTTAGAAAAGTATATACAAAAACAGTTAGCCATGGTTGAGTTACTCGGGTTTCACCTTGATGCCATTGACCAAAAGTAGATAATCAAAACGTGATTTATCAAAGGCTTTGGTAAAAAGATCGGCAAGTTGGTGATCAGTGTGGATTTTAACAACATCAATAAGTCTCTTTTCATAACAATCTCGTACGAAATGATACTTAATTTCAATGTGTTTTGTTTTTTTAATTTTGTACAGGATTCCGAGTGATCTGTAAAGCAGCTTCATTATCAACAAAAATAGGAGTAGTAAGAAATTCAAAACCGGCGCATTTGCTGTTGGATCCATAGAACTTGAGAGCAGCAACTAGAAGCTGAAATATACTCAGCCTCACATGTTGATGTAGCTACACAAGTATGCTTTTTGCATTGCCACGTGACTAGGCGATTTCCCAAGAACTGACATCCTGCTGTTGTTGATTTTGCATCGATTTTGCAGCCACCATGATCAGAATCACTGAATGCTGTCAGATCATAGTTATCATACTTAGGGTACCATGTACCAGTGTCAGGACGACCCTTCAAATAACGAAAGATCCTTTTTACAGCCATCAAATGAGAAACTTTCGGACTAGACTGATAGCGTGCCAGAAGGCATGTTGGGTACATTATATCGGGTCTTGAAGCAGTAAGATACATGAGAGATCCGATCATAGCACGATAGAGAGATGGTTCTACATGTTCACCCATTCCGTCTGGAGTAATCCCATGATTTTGAGCTAATGGAGTTCCCAAAGGCTTTGAGTCGTCCATCTGAATATCTCCGATGTACTTAGTTTGACGGATAAAAATCCCTTCCTTTGATTGATGATCCAGCAAACCTAAAAAGAAAGTCATTTCTCCCATTGCACTCATCTCGAACTTCTCCTGCATAACCTGTTCGAATTCTTTGCACATTCGAGTGTTAGTAGACCCAAAAATAATATCATCAACATAAACCTGTACTAGCAGCAAATCCTCGTCCCGTTCCTTGATGAAGAGAGTACAGTCGATCAGGCCTCGTCGAAAACCATTCTTCAACAGATAGGTAGACAACGTTTCATACCAAGCCCTCGGAGCTTGATGAAGACCATATAACGCCTTGTTGAGAAGCCAAACCTTGTCAGGATGGAGAGGATCTTCAAAACCTGGCGGTTGTTCAACATATACTTCCTCTTCTACCACACCATGAAGAAATGCACTCTTCACATCCATCTGATAAACGGTGAACTTCTTGAAGGACACATAAGCCAAAAAGATTCTTATGTCCTCAAGTCGTGCAACCGGTGCATAAACTTCATTGTAATCGATCCCTTCGTGCTGATTAAAACCTTGAACAACCAATCGCGCTTTGTTTCTCACAACAACACCTCGGTCATCCTTCTTGCACTTGTACACCCATCGTGTACCAATCTTCTTGTAGCCGTCAGGCCTGTCAACCAATTTCCAGATGCCTAACTTCTGAAACTGCTGAAGTTCTTCCTGCATGGCTTCAACCCACGAGTCTTCTTTCATTGCCTCCTTCTAAGATTTTGATTCTACTTGGAACACATAGCAGGCAAAAGACCAATCATTCAGACCACCTGATTCCCTCATTTCCGAATACAATCTAGCATTCTGGTTGTTTCGAAGCTGATTACGAGTCTGCACACTACTCTGGACATCTCCAATAATATTCTGATGAGGATGGATATTATGAATACGAGTTTCTGGCACATCAGGAACTCGAGAATTTATACCCAAATTCTTGATATTCAGATCAACAGTTACATCGAGAGCTGGATTTGATGACATTGTAGATGCCTAACCTCCAGTCGTTCCTTAAGGTTGAATATTTGACGTATCATTTGAAAATCCAGGAACCGCACCAGAGGCAGCTTCATTTGCATCATGAAACAAATCATCTTCTGATGAAACATTTAATCCGCAGCGTCTTCGAATTCCTCATTTTGAACAAGATTGTTAACCGAAGTCGACACTTGAGGGTTAACAATAATTGGTCGTACTAATGACGAGTCTACTACAGTATCACTTTCCAGTAACATCTGAGCAGCAATTGTTGCATCATCAAAAGTTGGCAGATTAAAGGAGTCAAACAGCCCATCATAGTCAAACATCCAAGGAGCACCCGGAGCTCTAACAGCTTCTGTATATCTCTAAACCTTGACTTCACCCCATTCTTCAATCTTCTTCGAAGACAAATTCCACACCCGAAAATTTGGAGTAGCATATCCAAGAAAGAAACCTTCGATAGCCTTGGGACCAAACTTTCCATGTGGGTCGATCATAGTGCATGGAGCTCCAAAAGGTTCTAAGAAAGAAATATCCGGTTTCCTTTTATGTAACAACTCAAAGCATGTCTTCCCATGTCTCTTCACCGTGAGAACTCTATTCATCGTGTAGCACGCAGTAGCAACAACTTCTCCCCAAAATTGAACGGGAAGTTCTGATTCTACTAACATGGTTCTTGCAGTTTCAATAAGAGTTTGATTTTTCCTCTCAGCGATGCCATTTTGTTGTGGAGTGTATCGAGAACTGTACTCATGCAGAATACCCTTTGAGGAACAGTACTCATCCATAACTTGATTCTTAAATTCCGTGCCATTGTCGCTTCTGATTCTCCTTACCTTAAGATTGTACAAATTTTCCAGCAGAGTCAGGAGATTCTTGAGGATAGTAGGAACTTCACTCTTGTGTGCCAGCATGTTTACCCATGAGAATCTGGAATAGTCATCAGTAGCTACCAGATAATAAGAATCACCAAAGGTTGTGTTGTGTTTCATAGGTCCAAAGAGGTCCATATGAAGACGTTCCAATGGCATATTTACAGTGTTCATTTTCTTCACGGGATGGGACTTTCTCGCTTGCTTCCCTTTTAGCATGATACACAAATGTCTTGAAGATGAAAATTCTTCACTGATACACCATTCACTAGATTGTTCTTCACCAAATAGTTCATTTTCCTCAGGTGAATGTGTCCCATATGTCTGTGCCAGGAGATTGATTCCTTCTCGGTGGCTTTAGAGACAAAACATGTGACTTGTGCAGATGTTGTAATAGCTTGGCTCATATCAAGAATATACAAATCATTAATTCTTGGAGCCGACAGGAGAATCCATTCCTTGGGGATCTTGAATCCAGGCTTCAGCACATAACATCCGGCATCATCAAAATGTACCTTGAACTTCTTGTCGCAGATTTGAGAAACGCTAAGAAGATTTTGATCAATTTGCCACACATAATTGATCTTGTCGAAGCTCACAAGACCATTGGAGATCATTCCTTCTCCAGTGATGTATCCACCTTTGTCACCAGCAAAAGCAACATAACCACCCCTTATGCTTTTCACATCATATAGGAGCCGCAAGTCGCCCGTCATGTGCCTTGATGCTCCACTGCCAACAATCCAATGACTGTTTACAGTTCCTCCTAGAACACCCTGCACATTACACAAACAAGATTAGTTTGAAATGGGGACCCAAGCCTTAGTGGTCTTGGGTCGTCCCTTATCATCGAGAAATGTAATCTCAATTTCTTGATGATTAACAAACTGAGAAACTCCTTTTGAACCATTATCGGTCTTCTGTTTCCAAGATCCTTGTTTATTACCAGATTTACTATTATTTACATTTTTAACAGTGTCTGGTTTTATTGACTTTGAAGATCTTTGATCCTTTTTCGAAGAATCCGATTTTAAAGCTTTCTCAACTGCTTTTACTTGTTTACATTTTTGTTTCTCTTTTTGATCTTTAATAATTCGTTTATCTTGTGTCGGAGAAAACAGATTTACGTTTGCAAGTTGGTTCATGAGGGGTTTTCTCTATACATCTTGATTTGGCTAGATTTTGACAATCCTTTATAATGTGGCCAAATTCTCCACATTTGAAACAAGTTATCCTTTCAACAAAACTAGGAGGTCGTGTTTCTTGGCTTGACGTTGAACTTGTGGTTTTTGAGGTACTGGGTTCATTTTCATTACATCCATCAGTGTGTTGGGTGTAATTGTTTTGACTATTTCTTTTCAAAATCTTAACTTTCTTTACAAAATCAACATTAGATTTTCCTTGAAAAGTTTTGACTTTATCGGTACCTTTAGAACTCATAAATTTAACAGTTTTAGCCTTTTTCTAGAAACAGAGAGCCTTTTGCTTCAACCTTCGGTTGAGAAGTTGTGGGCTTTTCAACTCGCTTCCATTCTTTTTCTTTTGAAGCGGATAATGGTTGTGATTTGGTTGACTTTTTCTTCTCTAAAGGTTTGGTTGTTGACTTTTCAAAAACCTGATCTATAGAGATTGGATTTACGTTTTTAATTGGAAAATCTTTGTTTGAATAGATTTTCTTATCTCCAACCAAAGTATATAACACATTATCTACTTCTTGTGTAGACACACTTGTCTTCACAGATTTCATAGGAATAGTCTCTTGATTCTCAACAGATTGAGTAGTAGGAGTAGCAGACAATTCTACTATTTTCCTTTCATCAAGAGGCTGATCCTGATCATCATTTCTTGATTCATCATCTGATGTATCATCCTCTTCTTCATCAGATGATGAACTTTATGGCTTGCTTGGTTCTTGAGAGGAATTGTCTAGTTTGAACCCTAACCCTGCTGCGAATTCCTCAGGATTCAAAGGTACAGAGGGTTCAAAACGAGGCATCTCCTCTTCATCAGGCATTTGGTATAGTTGTGTTTCATTGGGGGTGGACACGAATTATACCCTATGCATTGAGCATCTCCCTTTAGTTTTTGAACTTCAATGAGTGATCAAGCACCTATTGGGAGTTAGAATAACTTTCCAATTTGTGTTTGATCGAATCATATTCGCATTTGGCGATGGCTAACTCTTTCTTTGCTTCTTCTAGGAGATTAATGTAGTTATTAATTCCTGTCTGTTTATTCAAAACTGTTTCTGTCAATTCAGAAAAGAAACACTTTTCTTAAGGGTTTCTATTACAGATTTGAATTCTTTTTCATTTCTAGTTAGCGCCAAGTTCGCCTCTTTGCATTTTGATAGTTCAACAACTAAATTCTAATTATGACTGTTGACGGTTTCATATTTTATTTTCAATTCAACACAGTCATTGCAAACAGTAGGAGGTTCAGAATTTACCTGTTTTGAAGAACCTTCAACATTTGCCATAAAGGCAGTGTGATGAGGAAAAGCTGCACCATCTGTAGAGAGTGTCTCTGTCTCTTTTTCCGCAGCTTCTGCATTCCTCGTCATGCCTACCTTTTCAGATTTCAACATCTCAGCTTCACTCAGCAACTTTTCAACCTCAGCATCACTTCCTTTCTTCTCACTAGAATCAGATCCATAACCATCTGAACTAGAACATTCTTCATCAGAACTATCAACATCCCCAGATGTATCATCATTATTTGGAGTATTGATGATGTGATCATGCTTGATTTGATCCACGATCCTTGCATAGCATGCAGTTCTTTCGTTGTTCTCAGTTCCCAACTGTACTGACCAATCGCATCCTTCATCAGATTAAACTACCAAAGCTATATGCGTGTTTGAAGGTCCTGATTGATTGGTGTTGTTAGAGTTGCCAACAGCTACAATTCTTCTTTCATTGTTGTACTGTGCTGTGTTGGATGGTTGAGACTGATTACGAAAGGGGTTGTGATTTCCTTCCTTGCTAGGTCTTGTGCATTCCCGCTTGAAGTGGCCTCTTTCTCCACAGTTGAAGCAAGTAACGACGGTTTTGTCAAAGCCGTATTTTGTATCCTTATTGCTTTCCAAACTGGTTCTACCCGTTCTTTTCATATAATCCTTCACTCTTCTCATAGCACTTGCAAATGCCCACTTGATGTCCATCAGCTCCATTTCATCTCGGTCAATTTGCTCGTAGATTTCGTTCGTCAAATTGATGTTCCCTATTTGACCTGCAACTAAACTACCATATGCACTGACCATGGTATTTAGAAGTTCTGCATGTTCCTGTGCAACTTCTACGTTGATTTTGGAGAGATTTGGCGTGTCAATTTTGACAGTCTTGGGATTTGCCGATTGACTGTTGTTTCCATAGAAAGCTTGTTGAGGAGCTTGCTGTGGAGCTTTATGCGCTAAATCCCTTGGCTGTGGAAGGAAGGCTTTCGGATCAAAATTATGTCCATAGGCTTGATTACTCGAACCTGTAGACTGACTTGATTGAACTGGTTGGGGTAGAAAAGGGTTCACGTTTGACACAAACACGGTCTGCAGCTTCGGTTGCTGAGTTGAGCTTGTACCTGCATTTATACCTCCAAAATACATTTCAGGGTTTTGTGGAGCAGAGACTCGTTGTGCCTTCCGGAGTTCTTCTTCATTCTTGTTCTCCAGTTTCTGCACAAATTCATAAATACTAATTGAGTCCAAAACACCTGTATGTTTTAAAAGATCAATAAATTGACCCTATTTTGGTGGTAAAGCATCAGCAAATCGCATCACAATTTCTTGTGGAGCTGCTAACACTTTATATGAGTACATTTCAATGAGAAGATGATAAAACAGAGTGGTCATATCATTCAAGGTTTCGTTCTTCATGAACATGAAACCTTCAAACTCTTTCTTGAGCAGATCATGCCGAATCTTCCTGGTAGCAGCGTTACCTTCACCTCTTGCTTCTAATGTGTCCCACAAATTTTTTGTTGTAGTATAATACACAAACTGATGATAAATGTCTTTATGCAGAGCTTGTGTGAGGATAGCAAATGCCTTTTTCTCTAGATCGTAAGCTTTCTTGTCACTTTCGACTAGATTGGCCAATGTGGTTGGACTTGATCCAGCTTCTTCATGTCACACCCCGACCCGCAGCGGAAAAGGTGACCGGGGCATGATTGGGTTTTCATCAAAGCTCATGACATTTATTATAATGTTTCATATTTATTATTTCAATTTAAAAGAGATTATACAATCATATCAAACCAATACAACATGTTCTATTCATCCTTCTAAACTTCATTATTTTTCTTCTAAGGCAATTCCTGTGTTTCCTTGCTTCATCCTGTTCACCTGTTTCATGTGTAAAAATGGTTTTTGGATCAACAAAAAGTTGGCGAGTGAACCTTGTTAGAAAACATTTATTATTTATTTCTTGTTGTATTTTATATGGAAAAATTGTGCACTATTCATATATGAACAAACGTAAATAAACATACAATAACAACAATTAGCATACAATAACAAACCATTAGCATACGATATCACACAACAACAAACAATAACATACATTAACAAACCAACAGCATATATCAACTTGCATAAATAATAACATGAATGAAACTGTGCGATCAAGGCTCAATCAAACGGAGCCGATCGTATTGCATGTACTGAAAATGATAAATGTCTGTGCGATCAAGGCTCAATCAAACGGAGCCGATCGTATGTTGGCACGCCAGGTTCACGCTCATAATGTAATGGGGAACATGCTCAACGCTCATAATATAATGGGGAGCGGCGGCCTATGAAATTGCATGTACTGAAAACAATAAATTAAATCTAAACAATAACCACACAAACAGTTTATACAAACTGAATACACATTTATTCATGATATGATGTATGCACAATGATTTAAATATAATAAATAGTAGGACACATGATACACCCTAAAAACGTGATTTAAACGGGGAATTTGTAGAGATTCACTCACAGAGGGTGCGTTCGGTTGATGATGTTGAATGCGCACGAGTTTAGAGGATTGATCGACAAGGAAAAACTAACCTAATCAATAACGAAAAGTAAGGTAAATAAATGGATTTTATTAACAACTTTAATAGGATTTTTGGATATATTTTTGTGAGTTTTAGGCTATTTTCTAACTTTAAAAATGTTATTTTTAAGTATTTTTAATTGATTTTAAATAAAATAAAGAAATAAAAATAATAAAAAAATGTTGACTTTTTGACCGTTGACCTGTTGACCGTGGACCGTTGACTTGTTGACCGGTTTTATTGTGTAAGTGTATGCGCCGGGTAAGGCTCGAACCCGAGACCTCCCGTTCGCGTGCACGCAGCTCTACCAACTGAGCTACGTGTCTAACCCGAAATAATTCTGTTTTTAATTATATTTATATACTAACTCAGTTTATTCAAATTCTTTTATTTTCAAAAATGTTTTAAATCATCGGACCGGTGTCGTCAACAGGTCTCGAACCCGGGACCTGTGACTTAATGTTACACACAGTCCACCGCTGGACCGTGTGTCTAACTTGGTTAATATACAGATTTTTATTATACTTAACATCTAACGGAGTTAACCCGGTTCAATTTAAAAAAAAAAGACATTTTATTACTGCGAAGGTGCGTGTGTCAAGAATCGAACTCGGGACGTATATGTATTTGTTTACACACAGTCCACCGCTGGACTGTGTGTCTAACCCGTTAATAAAACTGATTTTAATTAATCTTATAACATAACTGAACTTCGTCTTCTTCGTTCAAAACACAGACATCGGTCAAAGCAACTGTTACTTGATTAATTCGGTTAATGAACAAGATGAACAATTGAAAAGTATTGAACCGAAGAGTTTGGGGAAAGAAAGTACCGAACAGATCGTCTTCTTCAGAAAATCCGGCGAAGATCTTCGGCTCTGTTTTGGTGACCTTCGGCTGTTAGAATCAATTAACAGTTTGGAGGGATTAGATGTGAAATTGAACTAATGAGTAAAGATTATCAGTATGTTTGAATGTTCATACCGGTTATCAGCAGGTTTCTGAAATTTCAGAAATTTTCCGGCGAAAACAGATAATCCGGCAACGTCGTCTGGAAAGGATTCTGGGTGATGGATTAAAGTTAGTAATGTTCTAACAATTGATTGAAACAGCAAAGTCGAGGTATTTTACCGTTTTGAGGTGAGTCTCGGTTTTCCGGCGACTTGCAGAGAATTCCGGCGAGTGAAATTTCTTGCGACAAAGATTCTTCAGAGGTTTAAGGTGAGTGGGGGTGATGTCAGTATGAGTTCTATGATCTTATTTTTTGGGTAAGAAGAAAAGATGGATTGAACTCGGTTTTCCGGCGAAAGTCCGGCGAGTCCAAAAAGCTTCTCCGGCGGACTGAAAGTTGTGCGAAAATGTAATTGGAAGTTTGCAAAGTGTGTTTGAGTCGCGAGAGGGGTCTTTGATTGAAGTAACTCAAGAATTGAAAGTTTTCGGTTATTAAACCGATTCACTCCCGAATTCAAGTTTCATTCATAGCAAAATTGATTGGAATTGTCGGTGTATCGGTTAAACTCAGTAAACTGCGAGTAATAAAACGTCTTGGTTGGTTTGATAGCCGATATCGGTTTCAGTTGGCGCAACAGGTTGATTCTCAGTTGAACATATGAATTAATTGCTTCCTAGAACTCACAAAAAGATCAAGTGGCGGAGTGGTTATAAGTGTGTGAGTTAAGGCTTTGCTGATCCTCGGCTGACCCGGGTTCGAAACCCGGCAGCAGTATTTTATTTTTATTTCATTATTTTTAACAGATTTTCAAAAATAAATTTTATATTCTAATATACTTATTAATTATGTATCGTTTTAAAATTAATTTGGGCATTAAATACGTAACGAAATTTTTAACTGGTTGTTCGGTTAATAAACGAAGCGGGTTTGGTTAATCCGGTTTTTTTTTACGGATGTTACAGTATCCCCTACTTTTTAGAAATTTCGTCCCGAAATTTAAGTAGTGACATATTTGTCTAAAAAGAATGGTGTTTAATTTGACAGTTACATACTTAGAAAGGAGTAAGAGTTCAAATTTTGTTTGAGGCGGTAACGTTCCTTGTAAGAGTTGAGTACCCTGCTACAGGAATTGCTTTTCGATGCCTAAGATAATGAATATTGATAAAACAGAGTTGATTGACTAAATATGATTTCATGCGCAAGAGTTTTGATATGTTTGAAAAGATAAGGTTATATCCTAAAACAAAATTTCTATTACTAAAACCTACATGGAACTTCTCATAACCGCCTGACAAAGCCTCTGATCCTTTGGCAAGAATACTTATATATAGGAAGTACCAGCGGCGTATCCACCATATTCTCGTCAAATTTTCATTGGTTTTATCAGTAAGTTATGATTGGTTCTATGATGTGACTCTAGAACATAAATAAACACAACAACCAATATCTGAGTCCTAATTCTGATAGTATGCATGTTTGAATGGTGACTCAATCAAATTTCTTTAAATGATGAGATAACATGAATGCTAAATCAGTGAGTATAAAACAAACTTCAACCAAGACATTACTAAATCCTACATGGAACTTCTCATAACCGTCTGACAATGCCTCTGATCCTTTGACAAGAATACTTATATATAGGAAGTACCAGCGGCGTATCCACCATATTCTCGTCAAATTTTCATTGGCTTTATCCGTTAGTTATGACTAGTTCTATGTGACTCTAAAACATAAACAAACACCACGACCAAAGCTTGAGTCTTTGAATGATGACAGTACCTCTCTCGTTTATTATGATGGAGAGGTTAGTCCATGTAGAAGTGAGACACAGCTCAAATTCTTTAAATGATGACACTGTGATATGTCGTGAGGTATGATGATATGAATGTTAAACCAATGAGTATAACAACAAAACTGAAATAGCAATTCGCATTAAGATCCTTGGATAAATTTCCAATTTAAAATTGAGACACGTGAAAATTGAGATAATCATAAAGAAAAACATAAAACTAAGCGGTTGGAGTTGAATCTTGATTTTCAGTGAAAGGGACTAGTTGGGTGTTTTCGTTTGGGCAGTCATTATCTTCAACAGGATTGGCGTTGATGTTGAAAACTCTTCCTCTTGCTGGTGGCCTAGTGGTTGGGTTTTCTTGATTTGCTTGGTTAACTGGGTTTGCTTGAGCTTGGGCGTTTATGATGTTAACCAATTGAGGGCACGTGTTTCTAAAGTGGGTAGGGTCGCCACAATTGAAACAAGCTCGAACATATGGGAACATGGGGTATTGGGGTTGTTGATATGTTTGGATCATGTTCTGAGTAGGGGGTAAGGTTTGGCTTTGAGAGGTGCGGCAAACCTTGCTCGAATGACCATAGCGTCCACAATTCGCACATAGTCGACAAGGTAAGGTAAATGGATGGTGATAAGAACAGGTATTGCATTGAGAGTGAGGTCCAAGGTATGGTTTCTTATTTGGGTAAGTTGAGTTGGGTGCTACTTGAGTGATTAGGATAGCTTGGAGGGGTATGGCTTGTGAAATTGGTTGGTTGTGTTGGGTGACAGCGAAAAGTTGCCCATCTCGTTTTCTCTCAGAAATGGGTTGAGAAGGGGATTCGGTTTGGGTGGAGTTGGAGGTTTTAGTTGATGCTTTATCTTTCTTCTTCTTCTCCTTGAAGTCTTTATTCCGTATACGGTTCTCGGTGAGCTCTGTAGCTAACTCCATTGCTGCTTCCAAAGTTGCAGGTGTGGTACTTATTACAGAGTCTTGAATTTTTGAAGGAAGACCTCGAATGTAGTGCTCGATCAAACGGTAGTGGGGAGTGAACAAGTTGGGAACTATTTAATTTAACTCGAGGAATCTCTTGTTGTATGTAGTGTGGTCGCCTTCCTTTTGTTTCAACGAATAGAACTCATCCTCTAATTTCTTGGTTTCGCTCCTTGGGCAAAACCGTCTTGTCATGATTTCCTTCAACTCTTCCCAAGTCAAAGTCATAGCATCTTCAACACCTCGTTTAGCCTTCTCTGTATTCCACCAAGTAAGTGCTATTCCAAATAAACGACCAGTAGCATATCGCACTTTGCGATCATCGGGGCAATCGCAATTTAGAAAAATGTTTTCCATTTCTTCAAACCAATAGTGAAGAGCGGTGACACCTTCAGTCCCTTCGTATCTTGTAGGGTCACAAGATTTGAAATGCTTGTAGGTGCATTTAGTGGTGTTTAGGGGAGGGTTGACAATATTTTGAACTTCTTGATTGACGGGATTAGCGGTAAGGGCTTGTTAGACTTGAATTACAATGTTGGGTATTACGGCAGCCATTTGTTGCGCGATTTGGGCAGCCATACGCTCGCGAGCTTTTCCTGCTCTCATCTTCCTACGAGCGAGACTAGAAGAAATCTACAAGGAATACATATCAAGAGTATGACTTGGATGCTTTTGGGATCATGTGTCGTATTTAGGAATGAACATTCATAAAATAAACATAGCATAATAAATCTACTACATCCATAGGATGTCTTGGGCTTTGCTCGTAATTGGGCCTTGCATGCCGCCATACTTCACCTTCGTAATCACGTGGGCCCCCATGATTACCGGGTTTTTCATATGGTTCACATGTGTTAGCCTGGTTACGTACACTAAAACCCGGAGAAAATCGAGAAATATGTAACGTATGATATTCGGAATGTGTCCAGGTGTGGACACGGTGACACCTCAAAGTGGGGTTAGTTCGAACGACGTTTGGTGTGGCATGCTTTGGCCTAATAGGTCCTTCGTACTCTCATCGTTAGTCCCCAGGTAGGCAAACTGGTCCATTATATTGGATTTATACGAATGCCAACCTAGACAGGACGTTCCGACTACCGGTACTTGTACCCTTACAGTTACTACATGCCCGTCGCAGAACTCACTTTGATGAGATTTGAAAAATGAAAAAAAAAAGCAACAAAATCTTGAATAACGGAAGTATGAAGATGATTTGAATATGTGAATATTGTAACATGTATGATGAATATGTATGTAAGTATGTATGTTTGACTGTAAGTATAATTCACTAGATATCACAAAAGGTAATATTGGAAATATTTGCATGCATTTGTGTATGTAATAAATATGAAACAAATAAATATCATAAGTTTGCATATAACCACATAAACAATTAAAATCTAATCAACTATAGTATAGGCTCTAAGGGTCTAATAACCTATCCTATATCCCTTTAGTCAAAAGCTCTGATACCAATCTGTCACACCCCGACCCGCAGCGGAAAAGGTGACCGGGGCATGATTGGGTTTTCATCAAAGCTCATGACATTTATTATAATGTTTCATATTTATTATTTCAATTTAAAAGAGATCATACAATCATATCAAACCAATACAACATGTTCTATTCATCCTTCTAAACTTCATTATTTTTCTTCTAAGGCAATTCCTATGTTTTCCTTGCTTCATCCTGTTCACCTGTTTCATGTGTAAAAATGGTTTTTGGATCAACAAAAAGTTGGCGAGTGAACCTTGTTAGAAAACATTTATTATTTATTTCTTGTTGTATTTTATATGGAAAAATTGTGCACTATTCATATATGAACAAACGTAAATAAACATACAATAACAACAATTAGCATACAATAACAAACCATTAGCATACGATATCACACAACAACAAACAATAACATACATTAACAAACCAACAACATATATCAACTTGCATAAATATATAACATGAATTAAACTGTGCGATCAAGGCTCAATCAAACGGAGCCGATCGTATTGCATGTACTGAAAATGATAAATGTCTGTGCGATCAAGGCTCAATCAAACGGAGCCGATCGTATGTTGGCACGCCAGGTTCACGCTCATAATGTAATGGGGAACATGCTCAACGCTCATAATATAATGGGGAGCGGCGGCCTATGAAATTGCATGTACTGAAAACAATAAATTAAATCTAAACAATAACCACACAAATAGTTTATACAAGCTGAATACACATTTATTCATGATATGATGTATGCACAATGATTTAAATATAATAAATAGTAGGACACATGATACACCCCAAAAACATGATTTAAACGGGAAATTTGTAGAGATTCACTCACAGATGGTGCGTTCGGTTGATGATGTTGAATGCGCACGAGTTTAGAGGATTGATCCACGAGGAAAAACTAACCTAATTAATAACGAAAAGTAAGATAAATAAATGGATTTTATTAACAACTTTAATAGGATTTTTGGATATATTTTTGTGAGTTTTAGGCTATTTTCTAACTTTAAAAATGTTATTTTTAAGTATTTTTAATTGATTTTAAATAAAATAAAGAAATAAAAATAATAAAAAAATGTTGACTTTTTGACCGTTGACCTGTTGACCGTGGACCGTTGACTTGTTGACCGGTTTTATTGTGTAAGTGTATGCGCCGGGTAAGGCTCGAACCCGAGACCTCCCGTTCGCGTGCACGCAGCTCTACCAACTGAGCTACGTGTCTAACCCGAAATAATTCTGTTTTTAATTATATTTATATACTAACTCAGTTTATTCAAATTCTTTTATTTTCAAAAATGTTTTAAATCATCGGACCGGTGTCGTCAACAGGTCTCGAACCCGGGACCTGTGACTTAATGTACACACAGTCCACCCTGGACCGTGTGTCTAACTTGGTTAATATACAGATTTTTATTATACTTAACATCTAACGGAGTTAACCCGGTTCAATTTAAAAAAAAGACATTTTATTACTGCGAAGGTGCGTGTGTCAAGAATCGAACTCGGGACGTGTATGTATTTGTTTACACACAGTCCACCGCTGGACTGTGTGTCTAACCCGTTAATAAAACTGATTTTAATTAATCTTATAACATAACTGAACTTCGTCTTCTTCGTTCAAAACACAGACATCGGTCAAAGCAACTGTTACTTGATTAATTCGGTTAATGAACAAGATGAACAATTGAAAAGTATTGAACCGAAGAGTTTGGGGAAAGAAAGTACCGAACAGATCGTCTTCTTCAGAAAATCCGGCGAAGATCTTCGGCTCTGTTTTGGTGACCTTCGGCTGTTAGAATCAATTAACAGTTTGGAGGGATTAGATGTGAAATTGAACTAATGAGTAAAGATTATCAGTATGTTTGAATGTTCATACCGGTTATCAGCAGGTTTCTGAAATTTCAGAAATTTTCCGGCGAAAACAGATAATCCGGCAACGTCGTCTGGAAAGGATTCTGGGTGATGGATTAAAGTTAGTAATGTTCTAACAATTGATTGAAACAGCAAAGTCGAGGTATTTTACCATTTTGAGGTGAGTCTCGGTTTTCCGGCGACTTGCAGAGAATTCCGGCGAGTGAAATTTCTTGCGACAAAGATTCTTCAGAGGTTTAAGGTGAGTGGGGGTGATGTCAGTATGAGTTCTATGATCTTATTTTTTGGGTAAGAAGAAAAGATGGATTGAACTCGGTTTTCCGGCGAAAGTCCGGCGAGTCCAAAAAGCTTCTCCGGCGGACTGAAAGTTGTGCGAAAATGTAATTGGAAGTTTGCAAAGTGTGTTTGAGTCGCGAGAGGGGTCTTTGATTGAAGTAACTCAAGAATTGAAAGTTTTCGGTTATTAAACCGATTCACTCCCGAATTCAAGTTTCATTCATAGCAAAATTGATTGGAATTGTCGGTGTATCGGTTAAACTCAGTAAACTGCGAGTAATCAAACGTCTTGGTCGGTTTGATAGCCGATATCGGTTTCAGTTGGCGCAACAGGTTGATTCTCAGTTGAACATATGAATTAATTGCTTCCTAGAACTCACAAAAAGATCAAGTGGCGGAGTGGTTATAAGTGTGTGAGTTAAGGCTTTGCTGATCCTCGGCTGACCCGGGTTCGAAACCCGGCAGCAGTATTTTATTTTTATTTCATTATTTTTAACAGATTTTCAAAAATAAATTTTATATTCTAATATACTTATTAATTATGTATCGTTTAAAATTAATTTGGGCATTAAATACGCAACGAATTTTTTAACTGGTTGTTCGGTTATTAAACGAAGCGGGTTTGGTTAATCCGGTTTTTTTTTACGGATGTTACACTTCAAGTGCTTCATTGTAGGGGTAGTGAAACACGTCCACAATTCCGTGTTTTGACCGAGAACATACGTATGAAAATGACTTTTCCATGAAGGATAATCGTTCACGTGATTTAACTTCGGCGGTCGGTTATTACTCCCTGTTTCACTTTCGCTCATTAACAGAGTTTGGATGCTTTGATTCTGATTCGCAACACTCGCCCACTGATTTGCAGATATCATTGTTGTATGTTGTGGCATCAAATATTTTACCCATGATGTTGCAGAGCTTTGCGAAGACTCCTGATTTGAGCTTGAACAACTCCAATCCCACGGGTTAGAACTCATTATATTTTCTTGTTTTATGAAAATTTAAAGGTTTTAAAGTTTCAAAATTATAATTACCTTTTAAAAGTTCACAGATATGAAAATATGACAAATTCTTAAAATCACAAAGCTTTGAAAAACACGAAAAACAAACAGTAACAAAGGTAATTCGTACGAAACTGGTTTCATGCGGATAAAACAACTTTTTCGTTCGAAACAGGATGTTTCGTGCGAAATAATTATTTCGTGCGGATCAAATGATTAGTACGAATCTCTTCACTTGCACAAAATGTTTTGTTCAGTGTTTTTCAGAGAAATCTTTTCAGAAATGGTTTCGTGAAAAATTTCCTTTCTTGTTTAGACCTGCTTTTAGAAAATACCTGTTGTCTTACCCACTTTTAGTTAAAACACATATTTTTAACAGTCCATAGTCCAAGTCCAGATCCAAATCAGAAAATGTCAACCCTACCAAAACTAATAAGATTCAAATTTTTGCAGATTTCTTCTTCAAGGGTTTTTTCAGAAAAATTTTACCATAAAATTTTCTGCATGCAGCAGATTTTAACCAAATTTTAAGTTAGTTAACTATCCAAAACTTATGTTTTCTGCTGGAGATTCAAGAACACTTCAGAAATCTTCAAACTAGCTCAGACACAACTAAGCCCGGTTTTGAACAAGGAAAGAGCCAAAGCTCTGATACTACTTGTAGGTCCACCTGCGGACGGTGTTAAACCAGTTCCTTGTTCAATTGACATACACACAAGTGCGAAATCCAAGTGTGCATGCAACCAAAGCAAAGTAAAGAACACGGGGTAACCAAAGATTCACTATCTTGATTAATGATTGAGAACAAGTACAAACATATACACACAATGCTCGCATGACTCAAACAAACTTGCTGTGTTCATGTGTCTTCGTCTTCAAAGATAACCAACTCAAAGGGTAACAAGCTCTCTGGTCTGACCAACCCTTAACTGAGAAGTGCATGTCGGCTTATATAGTGTCCGCCTAGATGTTTCGTATGAACCACGAATCTAGACATACTGAACACAATATTTCACAAGAACCACATCTCCAGAATTTGGTATGAGTCAGTGTTTCATACGAAATGCTTGTTTCGTACGAAATACTCTTTGTTTTGTATGAAACCCTGTGTTTCGTACAAAATCTATGACTCGCACAGCATTCTCATTCTTGGAGAACGTGTGTAGACTTGACTTACACAAGACTTATCAGTATGCACACATGCAACTGAATAACAGATACAAGCTAAGATGTCATACTAGATCAAGATAGAAGGAGATCTCGATCTATTCGACACGACCAAACCTATACAGACACTTGAGCAAAGACCGTACAATTACAACTGTAATTAAGAACAAGCGACAGACACAAAACTGTATCAACACTTATGTATTAGTATGAAATAAATAAAGCAATCTATTTAACCTAGTTAAATAGTTGGTCAAACAAATGAGAAACAAGACTTGTAACAATTGTTAACAAGAAACCAAACTAGAAGGGCTGGAATTGAAGATTTGGGTTAAAGGTTATACTAAATAGAATGTTCAGGAGTTTAGTGTAACACCCCAAAAACGGGTTTGGTAATCAAACCACGTTAATGTTAAAGAGTGGGAATAAGACCGTTAGTGGTAAAAGTGAACCCGTAAATGAAATAACTAGGAACATATTAACCTAGTTAATAACATGTATATAAATAACAAGACAATGAGTTGTAGTCTCATTTATAATCAAAACTAAACTTGAGGGACCAAATCTGCCACAAAGGGAAACTTGTTTTATTAAAACATAAAATTTACACATAATACACACACTTAGTGTGTGTGTATGTCGACCATCAGAGGGTGTAACAAGGGCAAACCATTGTTGATCAAGAATCATCAAATTGAAGGACGAATCGAACCCAGAATCAGTGCATGAATGCATTCTAATGATCACCCGAACTAGGGGGGTCATGAGGTATGTCGAAAATTCTAATTTGGGGACATAATGAATTTAAGTAGATTCATAGATTTCAATCCATATATGAATTTCAGTTATTAAAGTAAGATAAGGGATGGACACTTACTTAGGAACAAACCCTTATTGAACAATTTTGTGATTTGAATAAGTGTTCATTTATGACATAAAGTGGGTTTTTGATTATATGATGAAATTGATAATGTAGGAGTGTTTATGATCATCATGCTTGTATGTATGTGTAAGATACTGGAACAAATTAGAGATTCGAGTAAGTAATCATACATGACTTGAAATGGGTTTTGTATGATATAATGAAACTAATGCTATGTCAATGTTAATAGGTGTTTGAGATCATGTTGTTTCCTAGTTAGTGCGTAGAATTTGATTATATTAAGTATTCGGATGAATGTCTAGTAATATGATGAGATGAGTTGTTTTGTGATAATGAAACAATTCCAAGTTCTTGTGTAATTATCGATAGATTAGCATATGACTGTAGCAACTGTGTTAATTTGAAATTAGCAATTGCATAAACTTGGTTTGGGAAACGTAGCTATAATGGTGGCCTAAGAATACGCTTACCGGGTAATTAACGAAATGCCTAAAGGGGTTGTTAAACTTATTCGTGGGTTTGTATGTGTAAATAGGCAGTTGTCTTTTAAAAAATCAAACTGACCTATAACATGATCGAATGATAAATTTGATATAAAATCCGTAAGGTGGAATAGTCGTTTTAAATGATGACTAACCAACCATCTTGCGAACAATAAATTATAGTTTGACGCTTGACAAGCTAGGTGGAGGCTTGGGAAGAAGCGGGTCAAACGGATCAAGTATGCGGAAAAGCATAATCGGATTTCGAGGTAAGTAAAGCTTACATCCTTACAGTAGTAAATTTACTTATGTATTTGACTAAGAATAAGTGATTTGTTATTCAGAAAGAGATTTTGAAATACAAGGTTCCGACGCGAATTGATACGGGTCGGAACAAGTGAATACGGTATTAAACCATGATTCATGGTAAAAAGGGTAAAACGGTAAATTAGTCATCTGATGACGAATAAATAAGGAGTTTTGAAACATTACCTTATGGTGTAAACCATAATGAATAATAAGGGGTAAAATAGTAATTCGGTCAGAGTTGAATAAATAAAGAGTTTGAAAAGACACCATATGGCGTAAGTCATAATGGGTCAAGCGAATTAAGAAACAGTTTTTAAGCAATATGATCACACAGTGTAAAACGAAATGGGTGAGATGGCAAATAAGTGTCATCTCATAATGATAAATGGTCATTTAGGCCGAACGGGTCAAATGGTGATATTATCACCATTTGACAATGATGACTAATGAATCGCTTGTTGAGTTTTTGTGCTCATAGAAAGAATAGAGTATGATTTGCATCGCTATTATATAGCAACTAACAGAGCATGATATTAGAACAGATCAATGCTATGAGCCGAGCCAGGTACGTGTAATGGGTCAAGCTCTCAAATGGGACTTACGGTTCGTTGAGAGTTAAACAAGTCATGAATGAATATTTGATTACCTAAGGTAAGATAAATCTAATGATCTAAATTGTAGACATTATGTTTTTAGGAACATAATGTTCTAAAATAGATTATGGTTAAATGTTCATATTCGGTCAAAACATGATAATGAAAGTCTTTCATCATAAAGAAGGGCCTAAGTTGACCAAAATGCCTTGTGTGGTAAAACAAGTAAACGACCCTAAGGGTAGCTTAAAAATGAGCTTTATAATTTAGTAGACCCTTTCGGTAGTGTAAAAGCGAAAAGCATAAGCCTTTTTGGTTTAATGCCTTTTTAAAGGGTCTTTCTCGTAAAATGTCGAACCGAATGTTAGAAATTGGATAAAATGAATCTACGATAACAAATCCACCACAAATATAGTTGTTGTGGAAAATAAATGGATATCCTAGCGTGGAAATGATAAGATAGATAAGGTTTGATCGAATAAGCGATGGTTTTCGCTAAGACAACCAAGCAGGTCAAAATGATAAAATAAATAGAGGTTTGGTTGAATAAAGCGATGTATTTCGCTAAGGTAACCATACGGGTAAAAATGGAGTTTTAATGCATACCGAAATGAATGCATAAGTGTGTAGTTTGGTTTAAATGGGGCTAAAAGGTAAAATCGGAAAATATGAGCATAAACTGGGGATAGATGCATAATTCATAAGAAATAAGAATACGGGTTAAGGATTTTGGGTTAAATATGTAAGAAAACATGATACGGACATTTAGAAACAAGTTTCGTGGGAAATGAATAAAAATTGAATAAGTTACTAAAGTTTTCGTAATAAAAACTGCAAGACGGAAATACTTGCGGTATACCACCTTAAGCTACGGTGACCGTAGCTTATGACATTCAGCCACTGAATGAAAGGAGAAAGTTGTGTTATACGGATACGTCTCCGTAAGTCCCGGGTCCTGTTTAATTGTGCTGGACTTGAAACGGGTCTAACAGACAACCAAAGCAACACAGCAGCAAAACTGCTGCAGTAGGAAGCGTCGCTGACGCCATGTTGGGCCGTCGCCGACGTAGCTTAGTTGTCCGACGTCTTAAGTTACTGCCTACGGTAGTAAAGCCCCAATGCAGGTTTTAAGAAGGCGTTGCCGACGAGGCTTTCAGCCGTCGCCGACGCCACCTCAGAAATTGTGTTTTTCTGATTTGAATATTTTACCAAGCTATTACGTTATGTTTTCGGTTATTTGCTATAATACTAATATTTTGCAAATTTCCAGTTCAGGGTCTTACAAGTTGGTAATCAGAGCTCAAGGTTAATGATCAAATGTGTTCGGTTCGAGGCTTGGTTGCATGATCCGGTACGTTGTTATGAATATAAACAGTCTAGCATGTTAAAGTGTTGTAAACAACACATAGGGTAATCGTGTAAATGCACGTTACCCCAATTAAAATGGTAAAAGACCGGCATAGTTAATAAGTTACGTATGTTAGCAGGTATAGTGAAAGTCTTGTATTATAGTACGGGCGCTTATTAATGTCAACGTTACTAATCTTTTGTGAATATTCTAATTGAAGGATGCTTGCATCTAAGGATGGAGAGAGTTTAATGATTTACTGATATGATAATGAATTAGTCAAGAGTATGACAAGCAGAGCATGCTCATCATGGACCTAAACCAAGTGAGAACACCGAATAAAGGTCGAACGACAAAGAAAGCTCATAAGGATGAGTATCACCCAGGTGCACACCTTAAATTATTGTATGAACAACAATATGCAACATTCAAGTAATGAATGACGGTTGCATACGAGAATATAAGGCTTGGGAAACCTGGATAGGATACCTATCCAGGATGAGGTTCTCAAGAGAAATTGAATAGGAAATACGTATTATTCGCAATCATGAATAACAAAAGTACAAAGAATTTAGATATAGAAACTTGAATGGGGTAACCATCCAAGTAGACATTATCAATAAGATTCTATTGAGGAAAAGTAATGATCACATTAACGAATGTGATTGCACAAAAGTTTTATAAAAAGGAAAACGTTTTGTATGTTTATAGATAAAAAAGAGGTAAAAACTAATGATTGTTAAATAACATTTAAACAAGGTTTTACCAAATAAAATCAGAAAATATGGACATGAACCGAGGATTTACTTACATGGGGAGTAATATGGTAGTTATAATGTCACGCGTATCATGTGTTCATCGCTTACTCTGGCCAAGTAAGTAGTAAACACATGATACCATGAACTTGTTATAATAAACACATACACATCCGATGTGGTAAAAACGAGGTGAATGAGAAGAGTTAAAAAATAATAAAAAAATAAATAAATTCTTGGGGTCAAGAAATCTTACAGGCGTACTCGTATAAATGGTTTTCGTGGGAACCATAAAAACGATATACGACGCACATAGAAATAGATGACCCAAGGAAATTTGTGGAATAAGTCATTATGGACGAAAGAGCCATGGTTGACAAAAGGGCACGTAAAACCAAAGTATAAATAACCCGCGGGGTCATAGAAACGGAGGTAGCGCCCACACGGAAAATGATCAAAGTCGTTGAATATGGTTGTAGTAAATATAAAAAGGGGAAAGAAAGAAATGATGATGATAATCATCATTCATGGTCTGTGAGGCCATCAAGGAATAAAGTTTGACTGTTCATAAGAGATGGATTTCACACGAACAAGTCAAACGGGTCAAATAAGGAATAAAGTTCGACTGTTCATAAGTGATGGATTTCTCACGAACAAGTCAAACGGGTCAGATAAGGAATAAGGTTTGATTGTTTAAGTGATGAATTTCACACGAACAAGTCAAACGAATCAAATAAAGTATAATGATTGAATATAAAAGTAAACGCAAATCGGGTAAAGGGAACGCTAAAAAGAAAAGAATAATGAGCCCGACAATGGGACGTGATTAAATATACTTGTTGACGCAAACCGAATAATGGGAGCACGAAATAGTAATGAACCTATGAAATGGGTGATGAATGAATATCAATGAAAATGCAAAGTGAATAACGGGAGCGTTAAAACATTAAGATAAAGAACCCGGGTAACGGGTTGTAAAGAAATAAAGGCATAAACCGGATAACGGTAAACGTAAGACAAACCGACGCATAAATGACATATGCAGTCATAGAGTCGGAAGAATTGTCCGAACAATATATATATATATATATATATATATATATATATATAAATCTAGTCATGGACTACGATCGTGCAGGCGCGCACGGCTGCCAACAGACAGTGTCTGATCTAAATACGTGTTTGGTGTAACATTTGTGAAAATCGGGTTTTCAAAACCCGCTCCGTTTTGTAATCGAATATCAAGTTATAAAAGTTACGTTGAATATTTATGATTATTCTGATTTAAAACGATACATAATTAATAAATAAACTAAACTATAAAAATTATATTTGATAAAATGTTAAAACAAAATAAATAAAAAAAATATGTAGCTGCCGGGACTCGAACCCGGGTCAGCCAAGAACAACTCCAACGCCTTAACACACACTCACATCACCACTCCGCCACTTTGTGTTTTCTGTTATCTCTAGGAAACAAATGAAATTTATACACAAACTCGGTTAAACCGGTTGCGCCAACTGAGAAACGGAAATCGGCAAATCAATCGTCAAATCGTTTGATTACTCGTGTATTCACGTTCATAACCGATGAACCGATGTCTTTAATCAATTCAGAGGTGATTGAACATAAATTTTCATAACTATCGGTTTTTATAACCGAAAAGAATCAAGGTCTCAATTACTTAAACTCTAGACCTCTCTCGCGACTCAGAAACGTCATACCAATACTCCATTTCACTTTCGTCGCATTTCCAGACCATCGGAACGCTTAAATCAGTTCGCCGGAATTTTCTGCAAATTTCGCCGAAAAACCGTGTTCATCCTCAAACGGTAAATCTTTCAATATCGTTGTAGTTCAACGATTATTAAGCTATTTCTAACTTAAACCTTCCAATTGAAATTGAATTCAGACACCGATACCAGATAATTCCAGTTCGCCGGAAAGTTTCTGGAAATCGTTATCTTCGTCTGCGAAACGGTAAGGACCTTCAAACACATCGTTAACGTTTGTTTATCACTTCAATTCCACAATTGTCTAATCAAAAACGGCTAATCGTCTGTTCAGTTGAGGTGCACAAAAACAGAGACCGACGCCTGCCGGAACTCTGTAACCAATCGTTCACCGGTATGTTTTTTCCTTTAATTGTCATCTCCGCTATCACTTATCAGTTTGTGTAATGCTTAGCAATCGAATTAACAAGTTTTAATGATGTAAACTGCCGTCGGTAAAAATCCAGTGAAGAAGATGAACTTTGACAATACTATAAGTATAATTAAAATTGGTAGTTTAGACGGGTTAGACACACAGTCCAGCGGTGGACTGTGTGCAAAATACACACGCAAGTCCCGAGTTCGATCCCTGCTACACGCACTCCTTATATAATAAAATGCCTTTTTGTTTAAAAACTAAGCCGGGTTAACTCAGTTAGTTATTAAGTATAATAAAAACCGAGATAATAACCAGGTTAGACACACAGTCCAGCGGTGGACTGTGTGCAACATTAAGTCATACGTCGTGCGTTCGAAACCCGTCACTAGCACCGGTCCATCGAATTAAAATGTTTTTGCAATTAAAAGAATTTCGGTTAAACTGAATAAGTGTATAAATATAATTAAAAACAAGATTATTTCGGGTTAGACACGTAGCTCAGTTGATAGAGCTGCGTGCACGCGTACGGGAGGTCTCGGGTTCGAGCCTCACCCAGCGCAAACCATGTCACTGACCGAATCGGTCAACAAGTCAACGGTCAACGGTCAACGGTCAACGCAAAATAAACAATTTTTTTTATATTTTTATTTATTTAATTTAATTTAAAAATCAATTAAAAATACTTAAAAATAACATTTTCAAAGATAGAAAATAGCCTTAAACTCACAAAAATATATCTAAAAATTTCATTAAAATCCTTAATAAAATCCACTCATTTAATATATTTTTCCGTTATTATTTAGGTTAGTATTTCTCGTTGTTCCGCTCATCTATTCGTGCGCATCTCATCATCTCCAATCCAACGCACCCAATGTGAGTGAATCTTTACAAATTCCTCGTTTTAATCACGTTTTGGGGTGTATCATGTGTCTTTGTATATATATTAGAGTTAAACCATTGTGCATACATCATATCATGAACATGTGTATTCAGTTTGTTTCTGTTGTGTAGTTATTGTTGGATGCAATTTATTATTTTCAGTACATGCAATTTCATAGGCCGCCGCTCCCCATTACATTATGAGCGTTGAGCATGTTCCCCATTTCATTATGAGGTTGAACCTGGCGTGCCCACATACGATCGGCTCCGTTTGATTGAGCCTTGATCGCACAGACATTTTCATTTTCAGTACATGCAATACGATCGGCTCCGTTTGATTGAGCCTTGATCGCACAGTTCATTTATGTCATTTATCGTATGTTGTTGGTATGTTAATGTATGCTATCATATGTTATTGGATGTTATAGTTGTGATTGCTATTGCCACTGCTTGATTATTTACATTTGCTCATTTATGATTATGCACAATTTTTCATTGATAAACTAACAAGTAATTCATTAATAAATGTTTATCTAATAAGGTTCACTCGCCAACTTATGTTGACCCAAAAACCCCCATTTTTACACATGATACAGGTGAACCAGCAGCAGCTAGGAACACATAGGACTTGGACTAGAAGAATAAAACGATTTAGAGTTGGGATTGTTATGTTTGGTTTATTTTCTTTGTATTGAATGAACATGTTTGGATATTTGGAAATGTAACTTTGACTTTATTAAATATGAAACATATTAGTAAATGTCATGAGCTTTGGTGATAACCCAATTATGCCCCGACTCTTATTCCGCTGCGGGTCGGGGTGTGACAGATTGGTATCAGAGCTATGACTATAGGGATATAGGATAGGTTATTAGACCCTTAGAGCCTATACTATAGTTGATTAGAAACCTATAAGATTTTTGTGTGTTACATGCCAAATTTCATGATGTTTATATGTTTTATGTTAAATGTTACATTCAATATTATGCAAGCATGTTCATAGGTATGTATTATCATATAATGCCTATCATGAATCATATACTCATAACATATCACATCCATAAAAGCACACACCACATCATGATTGCTTTTACAATGATTTTTGTGTTTTCAAATCTCATCAAAGTGAGTTCTCATGACGGGCATGTAGTAACCGGAAGGGTACCAGTACCGGTAGTCGGAACGTCCTGTCTAGGCTGGCATTCGTGTAAATCCAAAATAAAGGACCAGTTTGCCTACCTGGGGACTAACGATGAGAGTACAAAGTACCTATTAGGCCAAAGCATGCTATACCAAACGTCGTGTGAGCTAACCCCACTTTGAGTTGTCATTGTGTCTACACCTGGACATGTTCCGACCAAACATCTCATGAACATATTTTGTGGTTTGCATTCGGGGGATACGAGTGTTAAATTGCCAATACTAATGTGAATCCTACCAAGCCAATAGCCATGGGGGCCCACATGACTATGTAGGTGAAGGTATGGGGGACATTTGAGGCCCAACATAAGCGAACCCAAGACATCCTATGGATGTAGTTGCATTATTGATATTTATGTTATTTTCATTTTCTTAAAGACACATGACACCTAAAAAGACACTATAAACTCACAATCTTCTCATTGTATGATCCTGTAGATGTCGTCTAGACAGCAACGAAGGGGTAAAAGATCAGGAACGTCTCATGAACGTTTGGCCACTCAGATCGCGAAACAAATGGCCACGATACTGCCTGACATTGTGGTCCAAGTACAACAAGCCCTCGCTACAAATCCTACTAACCCTCCCCAACAACATGACCAGAACATCGACAACCCTCCTACCAGCAAGTGCTCTTACAAACATTTTAAGTCTTGTGATCCTCCTAAATTTGAAGGGACCGAGGGTGTCACTGCTCTCCTACATTGGTTCGAGGAGATGGAAAACACTTTTCTAAACTGCGATTGTCCTGAGGATCGCAAGGTTCGATACGCCACCGGGAGACTATTTGGGGTAGCTCTCACTTGGTGGAATACTGAGAAAGGGAAGAGGGGAAATGAAGATGCAATGGCCTTAACTTGGGAGGAGTTAAGGGAAATCATGACTAGGCGTTTCTGTCCTAGGAGTGAAATTAAAAAGTTGGAGGATGAATTTCATGCTTTAAAGCAGAAGGAGGGAGACCATACCACTTATAACAAGAGGTTCTTGGAGTTGAACCAAATGGTTCCAAATTTATTCACCCCAACTTATCGTCTGATTGAGCATTATATTCGAGGACTTCCCTCGAAAATTCAAGATTCAGTCCTCAGCACTTCACCGGTAACACTTGAAGCTGCTATGGAGTTAGCAACAGAACTAACCGAGAACCGAATTCGCAACGGGAAGTTCAAAGAAGAGAAAAAGAAAGCCCCTGTTGAGGGACAAACTTCAAACCACCCCATTCCTTCCTCTAAGTTTGCCAACAAGAGGAAGCGCAACACCAGAAATTTTGCAGTTACTCAAACCAACTCCCCTATTCCTGCTGCACCCATTACTCAAGTCACTCCTTCACCCGCACCATACAGAAGGCCTTACACTGGCCCGTTACCAAAATGTAACCGTTGCCAATATCACCATTCCCCTGATCATCCTTGCCAATATTGCACCGGCTGCGGTCGCGCAGGTCATACTGTTCAAACCTGCCGCATGCCTCAATGAATGAATCGCCACCAACCTTTAACCCAAACCCACCAACAATTAATGGGCCAAGCCCAACAACCCCTACTATTACCACCCACCCAACATTTAGCCCAAACATATTACCAGCCCAATTATCCTATGGGTCAACCAATGCGGGCTTGCTACAATTGCGGTGACCCGAGCCATTTCATAAACACTTGTCCAAGGTTGGTCAATATTATTCATGCTCAGGCCCAAGCCAACCCGGTGAATCAAGCAAACCAAGCTCCTCCACCTGCAAGAGGGAGAGCTTTCAATATCAACGCTAACCAGGCCAGAGCTGACGGCAATGTGGTTAACGGTACGTGCCTTATAAATGGTAGATATGCATCTATGTTATTTGATACTGGTGCGGATAGAAGTTTTGTGTCTTTAGAATTTGAACCTATCTTAAACAAAAATCGGGATAAGCTCACGGAATCCATAACGGTAGAAGTTGCGGACGGGAAACCAGTTTCATTAGACTCTATTATACGCAACTGTACACTCACCTTAAACGACCACGATTTCTCAGTCGACCTTATTCCTATGAAGCTGGGAAGTTTTGACCTCATAATCGGTATTGATTGGCTCAGTCAATATCAGGCAGAAGTTGTATGTCGTGAAAATTTTATTCGTATTCCTCTTTCAAACGGACAGACTCTTCGAATCATTGGAGAAACCTCGTCGAAAGGGCTTAGCTTAATGTCTTGTCTTCAAGCTCAAAAATATCTTCGCAAGAATTATGTCGCGTTTTTAGCTCATATCATCAAAAAGGGAACCATGGAGAAAAAACTTGAAGACATTCATGTAGTAAAAGACTTCCCACAAGTTTTTCCTGACGACATTTCAGGACTTCCTCCAGTTAGAGACGTCGAATTCCGTATTGATCTTATACTTGGTGCTACACCAGTTGCAAAGTCTCCTTATAGGTTAGCCCCCTCTGAAATGCAAGAGCTAGCCACTCAATTACAAGAGTTGACTGACAAGGGATTCATACGTCCTAGCTCGTCGCCTTGGGGTGCACCTGTTCTTTTTGTAAAGAAGAAAGATGGATCGTTTCGTATGTGCATCGACTACAGAGAGCTCAACAAGTTAACAATCAAGAATCGCTATCCTCTACCTCGCATTGATGATCTTCTTGACCAACTACAAGGTGCCAGCTGCTTTTCAAAAATCGACCTTCGATCTGGCTATCATCAACTTAGAGTGCATGAACTCGTTATGGCCACTATGAATTCATGGTTATGCCATTTGGTTTAACCAACGCACCAGCAGCCTTCATGGACCTAATGAACAGAGTCTGCAAACCTTATCTTGATCGATTTGTTATAGTTTTCATCGACGATATTCTTATTTATTCAAAATCTAAATCCGATCATGAGCGTCATCTTCGACTCGTTCTTGCACTTCTAGAAAAGGAAAAGCTTTATGCCAAATTCTCCAAATGTGAATTCTGGTTAAAAGAGGTGCAATTCCTCGGGCATGTAGTCAATGACAAGGGAATACATGTCGACCCTTCAAAAATCAAAGCGGTACAAGAATGGCAAGCTCCACGTACACCAACTGAAGTAAGATCTTTCCTTGGTCTAGCTGGCTATTATCGTCGGTTCATTTCAAACTTCTCTCGCATTGCTGTACCACTCACGGCTTTAACTCATAAGGGAAAACCTTTCATATGGGGACTCAAGCAAGAAGAAGCCTTTCAAACTCTTAAGCAAAAACTTTGTGATGCACCAATCCTCACTCTTCCTGAAGGTTGTGATGATTTTGTAGTTTATTGCGACGCGTCAGGGCAAGGATTAGGCTGCGTTCTAATGCAAAGAGGAAAAGTCATAGCTTATGCTTCGAGACAACTCAAGACACATGAAAAGAACTACACCACTCATGACCTAGAACTTGGAGCCGTTGTGTTCGCTCTTAAGATATGGAGACATTATCTCTGTGGTACTAAGTGTGAAATATACACTGACCACAAGAGTCTTCAACATATCTTCAATCAAAAGGAGCTAAACATGAGGCAACGAAGATGGGTCGAACTTCTTAATGATTACGACTGTGAAATTAGATACCACCCTGGTAAAGCAAATGTGGTGGCTGATGCACTTAGTCGAAAGGGTTATGCGAACTCCATTCGTCTTCTATGTTCGCAAATTATAACCGACATTAAAGATCAAATTCGAGAAGCCCAACACGTTTCAATAACGGAAGAAGATGTACGAAAGGAGATGTCCTGTGGAGCTGAGCTAAAAATTGAAACAAAATCTGACGGTATTCTGTATTACCTAGATCGTATCTGGATTCCTAACCACAACAATATTCGTGAAACTCTTATGAATGAAGCTCACAAAACGCGATATTCTATACACCCAGGAGCCGATAAGATGTATCAAGACCTATGATACACCTATTGGTGGCCTGGAATGAAGAAGGATATTGCCGTTTTTGTTTCCAAGTGCCTTACATGTTCCAAGGTGAAGGCTGAACACCAAAGACCCTCAGGACTTCTAGTCCAATCGGAAATACCTGTATGGAAGTGGGAATATAACCATTGATTTCATTACCGGGTTACCTCGCACTTCTGGTGGGTATGACACTATATGGGTAATTATAGACCGACTTACAAAATCAGCTCACTTTATTCCTATCAGCGAAGATTTCAAGAACGAAAAGCTTGCTCGTATTTACATCAACAAAATCGTAAGCCGACATGGGGTACCGTTAAGCATTATTTCTGATCGTGATGGTCGTTTCACTTCACGAACATGGCAAGCAGTACAATCCGCTATGGGCACGCAATTAGATCTCAGTACCGCCTATCATCCTCAAACTGATGGACAGTCTGAGCGCACCATTCAAACTCTTAAAGATATGCTTCGAGCATGTGTCATAGACTTCAAGGAAATTGGGACGCCCACCTACCATTAGTTGAATTTTCGTACAACAACAGCTATCATTCGAGCATCGGCATGGCACCTTTTGAAGCCTTATATGGTCGTAAGTGCCGATCTCCTGTATGTTGGCACGAAATTGGGGAAGCTCAAATTACTGGTCCAGAATTGATCCAAGAAACCACAGACAAGATCCATCAAATTAGAAACAATCTTCTAGCGGCTCAAAGTCGTCAAAAGAGTTATGCAGATAAACGACGGAAGCCCTTAGAGTTTAACATTGGTGATCATGTACTTTTAAAAGTATCACCGTGGAAGGGAGTAGTTCGATTTGGTCAAAAGGGCAAGCTAGCACCACGTTACGTAGGACCTTTCAAGATACTCGAAAGAGTAGGTCCTGTAGCATACAAGCTTGACCTACCAGAAGAACTCAACAGGATTCATCCCACATTCCACGTGTCGAACTTGAAGAAGTGCCTCGATGATGAGAACCTCCATATTCCGCTGGAAGATATTCAGATTGATGAATCTATGCATTTTATCGAAAGACCTGTAGAGATCATGGACTTCGGAGAGAAACGTCTACGACGAAGTCGCATTCCAATTGTTAGGGTACGCTGGGAGTCGAAACGGGGACCTGAGTTTACTTGGGAACGTGAAGACTCAATGCGCGAAAAATACCCGCATCTTTTTCCTACTACTTCAACTACTTAAATTTCGGGAAGAAATTCCTAAAAGTAGGGGATACTGTAACATTTGTAAAAATCGGGTTTTCAAAACCCGCTCCGTTTTGTAATCGAATATCAAGTTATAAAAGTTACGTTGAATATTTATGATTATTCTGATTTAAAACGATACATAATTAATAAATAAACTAAACTATAAAAATTATATTTGATAAAATGTTAAAACAAAATAAATAAAAAAAATATGTAGCTGCCGGGACTCGAACCCGGGTCAGCCAAGAACAACTCCAACGCCTTAACACACACTCACATCACCACTCCGCCACTTTGTGTTTTCTGTTATCTCTAGGAAACAAATGAAATTTATACACAAACTCGGTTAAACCGGTTGCGCCAACTGAGAAACGGAAATCGGCAAATCAATCGTCAAATCGTTTGATTACTCGCGTATTCACGTTCATAACCGATGAACCGATGTCTTTAATCAATTCAGAGGTGATTGAACATAAATTTTCATAACTATCGGTTTTTATAACCGAAAAGAATCAAGGTCTCAATTACTTCAACTCTAGACCTCTCTTGCGACTCAGAAACGTCATACCAATACTCCATTTCACTTTCGTCGCATTTCCAGACCATCGGAACGCTTAAATCAGTTCGCCGGAATTTTCTGCAAATTTCGCCGGAAAACCGTGTTCATCCTCAAACGGTAAATCTTTCAATATCGTTGTAGTTCAACGATTATTAAGCTATTTCTAACTTAAACCTTCCAATTGAAATTGAATTCAGACACCGATACCAGATAATTCCAGTTCGCCGGAAAGTTTCTGGAAATCGTTATCTTCGTCTGCGAAATGGTAAGGACCTTCAAACACATCGTTAACGTTTGTTTATCACTTCAATTCCACAATTGTCTAATAAAAAACGGCTAATCGTCTGTTCAGTTGAGGTGCACAAAAACAGAGACCGACGCCTGCCGGAAATCTGTAACCAATCGTTCACCGGTATGTTTTTTCCTTTAATTGTCATCTCCGCTATCTCTTATCAGTTTGTATAATGCTTAGCAATCGAATTAACAAGTTTTAATGATGTAAACTGCCGTCGGTAAAAATCCAGTGAAGAAGATGAACTTTGACAATACTATAAGTATAATTAAAATTGGTAGTTTAAACGGGTTAGACACACAGTCCAGCGGTGGACTGTGTGCAAAATACACACGCAAGTCCCGAGTTCGATCCCTGCTACACGCACTCCTTATATAATAAAATGCCTTTTTGTTTAAAAACTAAACCGGGTTAACTCAGTTAGTTATTAAGTATAATAAAAACCGAGATAATAACCAGGTTAGACACACAATCCAGCGGTGGACTGTGTGCAACATTAAGTCATACGTCGCGCGTTCGAAACCCGTCACTAGCACCGGTCCGTTGAATTAAAATGTTTTTGCAATTAAAAGAATTTCGGTTAAACTGAATAAGTGTATAAATATAATTAAAAACAAGATTATTTCAGGTTAGACACGTAGCTCAGTTGGTAGAGCTGCGTGCACGCGTACGGGAGGTCTCGGGTTCGAGCCTCACCCAGCGCAAACCATGTCACTGACCGAACCGGTCAACAACGGTCAACGCAAAATAAACAATTTTTTTTATATTTTTATTTATTTAATTTAATTTAAAAATCAATTAAAAATACTTAAAAATAACATTTTTAAAGATAGAAAATAGCCTTAAACTCACAAAAATATATCTAAAAATTTCATTAAAATCCTTAATAAAATCCACTCATTTAATATATTTTTCCGTTATTATTTAGGTTAGTATTTCTCGTTGTTCCGCTCATCTATTCGTGCGCATCTCATCATCTCCAATCCAACGCACCCAATGTGAGTGAATCTTTACAAATTCCTCGTTTTAATCACGTTTTGGGGTGTATCATGTGTCTTTGTATATATATTAGAGTTAAACCATTGTGCATACATCATATCATGAACATGTGTATTCAGTTTGTTTCTGTTGTGTAGTTATTGTTGGATGCAATTTATTATTTTCAGTACATGCAATTTCATAGGCCGCCGCTCCCCATTACATTATGAGCGTTGAGCATGTTCCCCATTTCATTATGAGGTTGAACCTGGCGTGCCCACATACGATCGGCTCCGTTTGATTGAGCCTTGATCGCACAGACATTTTCATTTTCAGTACATGCAATACGATCGGCTCCGTTTGATTGAGCCTTGATCGCACAGTTCATTTATGTCATTTATCGTATGTTGTTGGTATGTTAATGTATGCTATCATATGTTATTGGATGTTATAGTTGTGATTGCTATTGCCACTGCTTGATTATTTACATTTGCTCATTTATGATTATGCACAATTTTTCATTGATAAACTAACAAGTAATTCATTAATAAATGTTTATCTAATAAGGTTCACTCGCCAACTTATGTTGACCCAAAAACCCCCATTTTTACACATGATACAGGTGAACCAGCAGCAGCTAGGAACACATAGGACTTGGACTAGAAGAATAAAACGATTTAGAGTTGGGATTGTTATGTTTGGTTTATTTTCTTTGTATTGAATGAACATGTTTGGATATTTGGAAATGTAACTTTGAATTTATTAAATATGAAACATATTAGTAAATGTCATGAGCTTTGGTGATAACCCAATTATGCCCCGACTCTTATTCCTCTGCGGGTCGGGGTGTGACATTTGGGGCAACATACAGAAGATGTGGTGGTTGCAACTAAAGATGGTAGTTGTGACTTGGTGGTGACGAGTGGTCAATGCCATTTGACCTTGCGCCAGGTTTAGGCGCAAATGATCATCACCCAATAGAGATGAAACGACTAATAGATCTGACAAGTGAATGTAATTCATAAATGACTTGTGGGGTCATAGAAAAACGAAAGTGTTAACATACCGGATTAAACATGGTCTGAGGGCCATAATTGAAATAAAATAAATTAGCCTTGATGGTAAAAGAGCCATGATTTGGCGGATAAAGAAAGGACAATGTAAATGATTTTCCTTACAAATACAAAAGAGGTGCATTGACACCAATATATTTAAAGAACGACACGGGTAAAAGGATGATCTAAAGGATCACCACGACCTTCAGGTTGTAAATAGTGTAATGGTCTACGGGGTCAAAATGAACTTGAGATCACTAATCAAGAGGAATGATGCATTAAAATACCTCACCTTAGGAGGCAAAATAAAAAAACAAAGAAAAGGGGTGAAAAACCTAAAGAAATAGCCTACAAGGCTAAGCAAAAAGGGCTTAAGTGTTATTAAAATCATGCGAGGGAACCGGTTACGATTCCCCGCATAAAATAAGAACAGTAAAGAAGGAATACATGATTACCAATTGCTTGATATGAGTAATTGGCATGAGTTAAAGAGAAAACGTAAAACTAAAATTTTGTTTTAGTTAGAAACAATGTTTAAACAAATATAAATAGAATGAGGAAACTAGAAAATAATTAATATCAAAAGAAATATGGTCTTGACACCAAAAGGTGCAAGATGATATATTCGAAAAGAAAATTTTTGAAAAACGAAAAAATTAAGATAAATTAGAATATGACATAATTCAATCGCAGTCAAGGAGAATAACATAGCATATATATAATTCCATTGTAGCGCGAGCTACGGGACGTGAGATCTTAAACGCATGTAAAACCGGGAAAGGCAATGTGGATGCACCCGAATGACGGGGCATAATGTGATTGGTGATTAATATGTCTAACCGGCAAGACCAGTCAAAATAATGCTTGTAACTTGTTTGATTTCGCTTGTTGATATAGGATAAGCGTGGAGTAGGCATGTTAACGGACTCTTACGGCCGAGCTGCCAAATGACAACCCGATCAAATAAATGACAAAATAAGAAATATAAGGTGAAAGTCACGGTCTAAGAGGCCCCACACATGAAAGGCGCACTCGGAAAAGTACATGATAATCTATGGCCGAAAGATTTAAGGGCTTTAAAAATGAAATGTTGAAACGTCAATTGGGAATCCGAAGGACATTGTCGCATCTTTCTGGTTACTTTTTGAATAAATAATATATGAGCAATGCTCAGGTGAAACGAAACAAAGTCCATTGGGTTGAACCCAATGCACTATGCAAGAAAGGTTTCGGGGACAAAACCTCTTTAAGGGGAGTAGACTTGTAACACCCCAAAAACGGTTTTGGTAATCAAACCACGTTAATATTAAAGAGCGGGAATAAGACCGTTAGTGGTAAAAGTGAACCCGTAAACGAAATAACTAGGAACATATTAACCTAGTTAATAACATGTATATAAATAACAAGACAATAAGTTGTAGTCTCATTTATAATCAAAACTAAACTTGAGGGACCAAAGCTGCCACAAAGGGAAACTTGTTTTATTAAAACATAAAATTTACACATAATACACATACTTAGTGTGTGTATATGTCGACCATCAGAGGGTGTAACAAGGGCAAACCCTTGTTGATCAAGAATCATCAAATTGAAGGACGAATCGAACCCAGAATCAGTGCATGAATGCATTCTAATGATCATCCGAACCAGGGGGGTCATGAGGTATGTCGAAAATTCTAATTTGGGGACATAATGAATTTAAGTAGATTCATAGATTTCAATCCATATATGAATTTCAGTTATTAAAGTAAGATAAGGGATGGACACTTACTTAGGAACAAACCCTTATTGAACAATTTTGTGATTTGACTAAGTGTTCATTTATGACATAAAGTGAGTTTTTGATTATATGATGAAATTGATAATGTAGGAGTGTTTATGATCATCATGCTTGTATGTATGTGTAAGATACTAGAACAAATTAGAGATTCGAGTAAGTAATCATACATGACTTGAAATGGGTTTTGTATGATATAATGAAACTAATGCTATGTCAATGTTAATAGGTGTTTGAGATCATGTTGTTTACTAGTTAGTGCGTAGAATTTGATTATATTAAGTATTCGGATGAATGTCTAGTAATATAATGAGATGAGTTGTTTTGTGATAATGAAACAATTCCAAGTTCTTGTGTAATTATCGATAGATTAGCATATGACTGTAGCAACTGTGTTAATTTGAAATTAGCAATTGCATAAACTTGGTTTGGGAAAAGTAGCTATAATGGTGGCCTAAGAATAGCGCTTACCGGGTAATTAATGAAATGCCTAAAGGAGTTGTTAAACTTATTCGTGGGTTTGTATGTGTAAATAGGCAGTTGTCTTTTAAAAAATCAAATTGACCTATAATATGATCGAATGATAAATTTGATATAAAATCCGTAAGGTGGAATAGTTGTTTTAAATGATGACTAACCAACCATCTTGCGAATAATAAATTATAGTTTGACGCTTGACAAGCTAGGTGGAGGCTTGGCAAGAAGCGGGTCAAACGGATCAAGTATGCGGAAAAGCATAATCGGATTTCGAGGTAAGTAACGCTTACATCCTTACAGTAGTAAATTTACTTATGTATTTGACTAAGAATAAGTGATTTGTTATTCGGAAAAAGATTTCGAAATACAAGGTTCCGACGCGAATTGATACGTGTCGGAACAAGGTCCTCTATCACTACCGAGCACTTCCTATGTCATAATTGTACATGGAAAGAATACAAAATAGACTTTGGGCAGATTTAGGATTTGCAAGATCCTCTATCACTACCGAGCACTTCCGGCCTATTTTCGTATTGTACCTGCAGATTAGTCTTTTGAAAATACATCAGCTTTCGCTGGTAAATACACCCAACTGACTCATTTTGAAAACATTTCGAAAATGTTTTAAGTGCGTATCAGCACAAAAATTCTTTTTTATAACTTGGGTTAATTGACCATCCAACCTTGTTAACAGATTTATATGTTTGTCATACATGCGGGGCTCGGTACCTTGACCGAGACACAATTAACGTACACACCACTTTGGACTCACGAAGGAGTCAATTCCTCCCAACCTTGTGGGAATGCATAATTGAGCGTCTATCGGGTGTATGCCTACACCCGCGCTAAGGTCGTGGCCATTTCTATTGTAATGAGCCGAGGATATTCACGACACGGTAGTTAACCCCCGATGTTTAATTTATCAAACAAAACTGATTAAAACAGAATATGCGGATCTCTATTCCGAACCGGCGTTCGATTAATCCCATTTCCGACCAAGCGGTAATAATTTACTGTAACCCAAGCCCGTATAGGGGAAATAAGTCGAGAGTATTTACCTGAGCTAGTCTTCTTTTAATTTTTAATAACTCAGCCGTACACAAAAGGATTAAGTGCAGATAGCATTTACCGGCAAGTCTCTAGTCTGGATTATGGCATAAACTAACCAATTAAATACTAACGGTCTTATTTAAGTCATAAACTTAGACCGACTAGCGTACTTGATCAAAACGTATGACGCTAGATTAAACGATGTTTGGACAGAATGTAGTTTAATCCCAACAAGTACCTTGACTTGTTTAATATGGGTAAACTATTAACATTCTGGATTTTGAGACTTAAATGACAAGGTTAAACCCGTTTCGGTTAATTTCCGTAAAATAGTTACATATACGTAACCTTGCGCATACAAGCGATATCGGGTAATTGGATAAGTTATGGACAAGTTCTATATGTCATTATACTTTAATTAAGTTAAGATATCAATAGGATATCAACTTGTATGCCCGTTACGGTTTTAAAACGAAATTATGCCTTATAGGGGCTTTTTGGTAATTTTATAGATAGTTTATAAATTATTTGGGATTCTGAGTTTATAATATGTACCTACTATAAATATGTTTAAAATAAGTTTTAAAATCAGTAGGTATTAAGTCTTGGTCGATAATATGGTTTAAAGCCATACTATGCGCTTATACGGCGCTTATGTCGTAAAATGACGTTTTTAAGCGATGTTTACTAAAACTGACATTTGGATCAGATTAAAATGTTTAAAACATATTATTTAATATAACATATCAGTAGGTAAATGATTTACCTTGAAAAATTGATTAAAATCATTTTATGAGTCACAAGGACTAAAACCGTCATTTATCGACATAGTTTAAGGACTTGTTTAAAAACTCAGTTTACAACTTGGTTTAACATCCCAAATAATCCTACTTATAATATTACATCAATAGAAACTCATTTTCAAGTTCATTACCATTTAAAACCTTGTTTTATGCAAAAAGGACATTTTGGTCAAAGATGGCATAATTATGGAACTTGTGCATAAACTTGGATTCTGATTTTGATCATGTAATATAACCTCATAGGGTTATGCTACATTATATTACAATCATAATGCAACTTTAGATCAGTAGGTAACTAATCTAAATCGGGTTAGAATCGAAAGTCAAAGCAGAAGTCAAACTTTGCGACTTTCGGTTGCGATCTGACCCTAGAACTGAAATTGACGAGCCGAACATGTTCCTACATGTTCTAATAATTATTACCAACTTGTTTAAGTGTCAAAACAGTTTTCATAACATATATAAGATCAATTTATAGTTTTTCCAAAAAATGGCATGTTTGACTTTTTATTTTAATAACTTTGACCCGTCAATTGGTCTAGCAAACGTGATCTTCAGGAGGTGCCCTTATAGGGATTAACACCTACCTTATTATGATCACTTAGCCATGTTCATTTCGAACAATGGCTGGACCATAATGGTCTTAACCGAAAGTCAAAGCGTTTTACAAAAACGCTTGACTTTTGGCTATAAAAGCCTATAAACAAAAATGCAAGAGTAAGGAACACTTACAAGAGGTTCCTACAATGCAAGAGAACTAAGTTGGATGCTCCTTTCAGTTAGGAACTTCCAGAGGAGGGAGAAGAGTGATTTAATGAGAAAGGTGCAAGTTGGAATGAGAACTTATGCACCTATTTATAGTTGGAGAGCTCATAGGAGGTGAAGCCAGGTGTTTAGGGGAGTCAGAAGAAGCTTACAAGTGTCCCAAAACGTGGCATAGCAGTTTAGAAAAGCCATGGTTTCGTTTCAATGGTTTTGGAGCTTTGCTTGGTCTCCAAACAAATTTTCTGCGTCAGACCTGTTCTCGCGGGGCGCAAGAGGCCTAAGCCAGGTCTCTCGCGGCCCGCGACCGCCCCTTGGCCAGTTTCAACTTTTGAAACTTTTAACCCCTTAACTTATAAAAGTTTATAAAAACCTATTTAAACACCATTTTGGCACTTTTAGCCCTCCGTATACTTGGCATACCCGGGATTATGCCCGGACATTGTCGAGCTATTGGTTCGTTAAAAGGTCACTCAGAGGTATAAATTAACATGTTGACACTTTTAATCCCTCCATTATCCAACTTTCACATATTTACAAAATTGAACTCTCTCTTCCAACAAATGGCATGTATGAGAGTCTAGGACTTCACAAAGGATCACTCAGAGGCTTATGATAAGCATGTTGATTCCGATGTCACTCAGAGGCTGGGCATGTTGACATATCAGTCACTCAGAGGCCAAGTTTTAAGCATGTTGACGTTTCAGTCACTCAGAGGCTAATAATTTAAGCATGTTGTCATATCAGTCACTCAGAGGCTCAACTTGAGCATGTTGACGCCTTTAGTCCTTATTGGTCTTTAACATACTATATTTAAAATACAACACGTGTCACTATATTATTGGACACGATTTTTACAGGGTGTTACAGTTAAACATTTTGACATGTCCTTACTATTTAGTTTCGTAACATTGAAACCAAATGCGGAAGCTTGATCTTTGATCGTGTTCGATTCTTCATAGAGCTTGATTTTCATCCAGAGGTTGCGATTACCCTGAACTGGAAATTTGGAAAATATTAGTATTATAGCAACTAACCGAAAACATAACGTAATGACTTGGTAAAATATTCAAAACAGAAAAACACAATTTCTGAGGTGGTGTCGGCGACGGCTGAAAGCCTCGTCGGCTACGCCTTCTTAAAACCTGGGTCGAGGCTTTCTGCCGTAGGCAGTAACTTAAGACGTCGGACAACGAAGTTGCGTCAGTGACGGCGCAACGTGGCGTCGGCGACGCTTCTGATTGCAGCAGTTTTGCTGCTGTGTTGCTTTGGTTGTCCGTTTGACCCGTTTCAAGTCCAGCACATTTAAACAGGACCCAGGACTTACGGAGACGTATCCGTATAACACAAATTTCTCCTTTCATTCAGTGGTTGAATGTCATGAGCTACGGCTGGTCACGTAGCATAAGGTGGTCTACCGCAAGTATTTCTGTCTTGCCGTTTTTATTATGAAAACTTTCGTAACTTATTCAATTTTTATCCGTTTCCCAAGAAACTTGTTTCTAAATGTCCGTATCATGTTTCCTTACATATTTAACCTAAAATCCTTAACCTAGATTCTTATTTCTTATGAATTATGCATCTATTCCCGGTTTATGCTCATATTTTCTGATTTTACCCTTTAGCCCCATTTAAACCAAACTACGCATTTATGCATTCATTTCGGTATGCATTAAAACTCCATTTTTACCCGTATGGTTTCCTTAGCGAAATACATCGCTTTATTCAACCAAATCTCTATTTATTTTATAATTTTGATCCGTTTGGTTGTCTTAGCGAAAACCATCGCTTATTTCGATCAAACCTTATCTATCTTATCATTTCCACGCTAAGATATCCACTTATTTTCCACCACAACTATATTTGTGGTGGATTTGTTATCGTAGATTCATTTTATCCAATTTCTACCCTTCGGTTCAACATTTTACGAGAAAGACCCTTTAAAAAGGCATTAAACCAAAAAGGCTTATGCTTTTCGCTTTTACACTACCGAAAGGGTCTACTAAATTATAAAGCTCATTTTTAAGCTACCCTTAGGGTCGTTTACTTGTTTTATCACACGAGGCATTTTGGTCAACTTAGGCCCTTCTTTACGACGAAAGACTTTCATTATCATGTTTTGACCAAATATGAACAGTTAACCATAATCTATTTTAGGACATTATGTTCCTAAGAACATAATGTCTACAATTTAGATCATTAGATTTATCTTACCTTAGGTAATCAAATATTCATTCATGACTTGTTTAACTCTCAATGAACTGTAAGTCCCCTTTGAGAGCTTGACCCATTACACGTACCTGGCTCGGCTCATAGCATCGATCCGTTCTAATATCATGCTCTGTTAGTTGCTATATAATAGCGATGCAAATCATACTCTATTCTTTCTATGAGCACAAAAACTCAACAAGCAATTCATTAGTCATCATTGTCAAATGGTGATAATATCACCATTTGACTCGTTCGGCCTAAATGACCATTTATCATTATGAGATGGCACTTATTTGCCATCTCACCCATTTAACCCATTTTGTTTTACACTGTGTGATCATATTGCTTAAAAATTGTTTCTTAATTCGCTTGACCCATTATGACTTACGTCATATGGTGTCTTTTTTAAAACTCTTTATTTATTCATCAACATATTCACTTGTTCCGACCCGTATCAATTCGCGTCGGAACCTTGTATTGCGAAATCTCTTTCCGAATAACAAATCACTTATTCTTAGTCAAATACATAAGTAAATTTACTACTGTAGGGATGTAAGCGTTACTTACCTCGAAATCTGATTATGCTTTTCCGCGTACTTGATCCGTTTGACCCGCTTCTTCCCAAGCCTCCACCTAGTTTGTCAAGCGTCGAACTATAATTTATCATTCGCAAGATGGTTAGGTTAGTCATCATTTAAAACGACTATTCCACTTTACGGATTTTATATCAAATTTATCATTCGATCTTATTATAGGTCAGATTGATTTTTTTAAAAGACAACTGCCTATTTACACATACAAACCCACGAAAAGTTTAACAACCCCTTTAGGCATTTCGTTAATTACCCGGTAAGCGCTATTCTTAGGCCACCATTATACCTACGTTTCCCAAACCAAGTTTATGCAATTGCTAATTTCAAATTAACACAGTTGCTACAGTCATATGCTAATCTATCGATAATTACACAAGAACTTGGAATTGTTTCATTATCACAAAACAACTCATCTCATCTATTACTAGACATTTATCCGAATACTTAATATAATCAAATTCTACGCACTAACTAGTAAACAACATGATCTCAAACACCTATTAACATTGACATAGCATTAGTTTCATTATATCATACAAAACCCATTTCAAGTCATGTATGATTACTTACTCGAATCTCTAATTTGTTCGAGTATCTTACACATACATACAAGCATGATGATCATAAACACTCCTACATTATCAATATCATCATATAATCAAAAACCCACTTTATGTCATACATGAACACTTATTCAAATCACAAAATTGTTCAATAAGGGTTTGTTCCTAAGTAAGTGTTCATCCCTTATCTTACTTTAATAACTGAAATTCATACATGGATTGAAATCTATGAATCTACTTAAATTCATTATGTCCCCAAATTAGGATTTTCGACATACCTCATGACCCCTAGTTCGGGTGATCATTAGAATGCATTCATGCACGGATTCTGGGTTCGATTCGTCCTTCAATTTGATGATTCTTGATCAACAAGGGTTTACCCTTGTTACACCCTCTGATGGTCGACATATACACACACTAAGTGTGTGTATTATGTGTAAATTTTATCTTTTAATAAAACAAGTTTCCCTTTGTGGCAGCTTATTAACTAGGTTAATCTGTTCCTAGTTATTTCGTTTACAGGTTCACTTTTACCACTAACGGTCTTTTTCTCGCTCTTTAATATTAACATGGTTTGATTACCAAACCCGTTTTTCGGGTGTTACATTTAGCGTGTGTTTTCGTGTGTGTGTGTGTATATGTGTGTGTCGACACACACGCATGGAGAAGAACAAGGGGAGTTCTCCCAATCACTCAAAATCCAGAAATTTATGATGGAATTGAGCCAAAACACTTGCATGGTTGAAGATTTCTAATCATCTAAGGATTCAAAACACGTGGTAAGTTATAGATTATAATTTGGTGATTTTACAAGAAATGGGTATGTGGTCAATCTTTTAATTTGTATGTAATTAGGCATGAGGGTGTGTTAGAATCAACAAATAAAGCCTAGATGATGAACAATTGGGGTAATTTGATGTTTAGAGGTGAAACCCACCATTGGTGGTGAAGATGGCGACATGGGTATGTCACCTATGTCTGATCTTTGTTCAATTCTTGATGTATTATGTTGAATCTGATGAACTCATGCATGTTAGGTTGAATATGGTATGAAGTTAGTTTGATGTTATGTTGTGTTGATGATTGAAAGTAAGAACTTGGAAGAATATGCATTAATTAGTTGTGTGTTGTGCGTTAAATGGTGTACGCACATCAAGTGTTTGATGAAATGCCTAGTATAGGTTAGAATGTGAAATTATATGTTAAAAAATGAATGAATATTAGTAGGATGTGGTAATGACATGATTGATGATAAGTAAACTTGAAAAATGAAACGTAGAAGGATTTCATGAGAAGGTGTTAGTTGTAGAATTATAAGAATCACTAGTATGGATTAAATTGAATATGATGGTTGTATTCATATAACTAGGTGATATTGTGGTTGAATAAGTATTGCATCATGAGTATGAAATGTATATAGTGTCATTAGTATAGCCTAATATGATGACACGGATATATGAGATTAAGTTGAAAGTTCATATGGTAAACCGTTGATAAAGTTTACTGCGCATAAGAAGCATGGTTAGACTTGTTGTCACAGTTGTAAGATTGTAGAAAGTCATATGGTGCATGTTATATCAACATGTGTTTTGAACAATTAAATGATGAATTATATAAGTTTGAATAGATGTGATTTTGGGTACATGCTTTGTGCTTGTTAGAAATGACTAATGAAAGTCAAATGTGAGTTATGCATTTTGATATGATCGTTAATGTGTACAATCATGTATGCTAACAAGAGTGTGATTATGAGACATGAGAGTATAGGGATCATGTCAAGATGGATGGAAGCATCGAGGGCTAACGGGTCAAAAGGAGGCAAGGTAACGGATACAAATACAGATACTAAGGTAAGTGATTTCCGGAATCACTCTTTAATATTTAAAGGGAATTGTTTTATGTTAATTGTTGAGAGGCATGTAGGAATGTAAAATCAATAGAAGTACTAAGATAAGTTTAATGGTATTGGGTTGATAGTGATCAACTAACCCGAAAGTTGTATGATAAAAACCAAACGGGTTCTAAAAAGTAAGATTAATCGCTTAAATGACATATTTAAAGCATGTTTGGGCTTACGTAGATGTTGAATTTATTGTTAAAAAGGGATTATGGTAGTGTAAGGAGAAACGGGACCACGTTTAGATGTTACATGTTTAATTGGAAGCGAATCGGAGTAGGCATGATCGAGCGGAACTCGAAATGGGTCAAATAAGATCCAAACACAAAAACAGCAGCAGTTGGCCATAGCTTACGGCATATGATTTATGTTTGGCAGAAGGTGGCTGCTGTAAGCTACGGCAGGCAGGCCGTAGCTTACGGCGAGTTTTGCCAATCTTCTAATCATTTTTGTTTCTTGCATTTGACTGATTCTGGTTCCGTCCCGGTACCCCGTAAGATGTTTTTAAGGCACTTAAGTGATGTTACACTTGTAAAACTAAAGTACATGTGAAAGTATGAGTCTTGATATATGCATAATGATCGTTGTTTCATATGTGGGTGCCATATACCTAATTATGTAATTGCATGATTAAAACTCGAATTGAGCAGATGTGTTATAGGCATGAACGAATCAACTTATTTACATGTGTGATTATTGATGAATACGGTAATTGAATGTGAACAAGCGAACATGACTTGCATGTATGTATTTAGGTATAGAGTCGTAGTGGGTACATGTCATGCGTGTATATGGATACATGCAAGTGTAAACACGGGTTGTATGCAATAAGTATGTATGTATATCGATACATGCAAGTGTAAACACGGGTTGTAACTTGTTGAATGTAGATCAATGGTATGTGCTTATGCGAAGTAGGTCTGCAATACGTTGAGATTATGTCTTACTAACTGTATTGCTAATGAGAATGAAACAGGAATGCATGTATGTAAGTGTTGGGCTTTCGAAGGTGCAAAGTCCGGTATAAAGAACAAATTTAGAAGGATATAATTATGGAGTACTAAACATAGTTAAATCGCTATGTAGTTTAATAATTATTTATATATATTCATTTAATTATGTATGATATCACCCTTTACTTACGTGTTGGTTATGTATATGATGACCGCAGGTTAGTCAAATCATCATTGTCATCATGGGAGATAAGTGGACGAAGATCGAGTTGAAGATCATGAATTGTATGGAGAAGTGGTGACATAGTTATAATCTATGTTAACGTAGTTACCTTAATCTAGAATGAATGATGTACTTAAATTAAGAAAAGTTGATTTAAATGGTTTAAGTACGTTAGAATAACTATAAGGAAGAAATTTTATTGTTCATATTTCCGTTGCGTCGTTTTTTGTCAAAACGCGTTTAGAGTATTACAATATTGTCTGGTTGACAAGTGATGGGACCTACCAACCTTCTTCCTCATGCAATCATCTACCTATTCTTCCTCACCTTCGCGTCCTCTAATGCTACTGTCATACCAGTATGTATGTATGTAAGAGCATTCACATCTATTCTATCATATTTTCACCCTAAATTACACTAAAAAACACTATACTTTCTCTCTCTATTTCAATTAAATAATTTATTTTTATACATTTATTATTAACTTTTATATCTTCTCCATTCACAACCACTTTTGAAATATATTAAAAAAATATAAAGAAAGAACAATGTCTCTTCAAATATATAAAGAAAACATTTTTTTCTTTCCACTTACAATCACTTTTTATATTATAAAAACTACACTCATATTATTTTTGGTGGAACAGATGTGAATGCTCTAAAGCTGTTAACGTCGACCGCACATGCCTAGGCATGGAAGTAATTATTCGGTTACACATGGACTTATGACAATTGACACTCTATACCAAGAAAACCTTGCATATAAAAAACTGTTGTCATGTGAGCTTCATTTACTAAATATAGCAGATAGTTGCCGTAGCTATTATTTATTAAATACAGCAGATCGATTACCTTAAAAAGAAGATACATTGCATCCCATTTTTACTATTAAAAATCATTAAATGATTCATTTTTTACTTGTTCGTACATGATTTATTGATCATAAATGTGCAGTTGCTTCTAAAATCCAAATCAATTAATGTGTGAACAGTATCACTAACGTGTGACAATAAATTAAAGGAGATTAACAACAATTTTGTGAACTAATTAACCTCTTCATATAGTTCTATTTTTTGTTTCTTATCATAAAGAAAATATATATCCTAGTTAATTGCATGAATAAATAAAATATAAAAATTGTCTCTAGTGATAATTAAAAGTTAACAGTATTTAATATCTCGTAAACAATAATTAAAAAAATAACAATTATTGATTTTACATCTTCACACTAGATAAGTCTCACAAACTCAAACCTTAAAATCCGCTAATTACAAACTGGAACTAGTGGATTCAAATACAAAATATTCGGTTTGTGTTCTAAAACAAGGCATCAAAGGTGGCTTGAAATTTCCATGTGCTTTCGTTTGCGTAAATCAATAACCTAAAATTAAACCTTCATAAAATTTAAGGAAACATATCATATTACCATCATTCATTAACAACTTAATTATTACTTGATATCTTCCTTAAACTAATCTTATACACCAAAAAGTTCATAATATTTCCGGCAGATTTACCGGCGATCACCGATCTGTAAACCATCATTAGTTGCCAACTGAGCTTGTCTCATAGCCAATGTTTTATAGATCTCCATTATCAACTTCTCATCGTACTCTTTCACTGGTTTCATCCCGAACTTCGCCACCCCTTCACCGAAACCACCGCTTCCGGCAACCACCGGCGAATTCGCCATTCGCATCATCATGTTCACGTAACCGTCACGAATTCCGGTGAGTAGTTTCTTCGGAGAGTATCTCAGCCTCAGCTTCTTTTTCAGTTTCAACTTCAGCTTTGATGTTACTCTTATCCGCCAGAAACGGCGTCGCCGGTTTAGACCTGGTTCGTCGGTGCTGTTGCCGCCTAGCCGGATGTAGGGTTTCCTCCGCCAGTAGCGTTTGACTCTTCGGTACACTCGGGTGGTGATACCTTCCATTTTTAAGAAATTATTTGGTTTAGAAGTTGATTGAGGGAAATGGGTGCGAATTGTAGGGTGGAAAATGTGGGTGGATGAAGTGAAGTTGTGGTGGGGGTGTTCGCCGAAGAAAGGGTAGGTCACGGAGGGTTATAAATAGGGTTAGGAGGTGTGTTGTGGGGATGATGGGTGGATTTTGTAGCAATATTTCCTGCGGATTATAGTAGGATCTGGACCGTTGGTTCTTATTTTGACCTTTGATCATTGGTTTTCGAGATTACTAGTTTAAATTATCATTATACTTTAACTTTTTTTTGCACGGCAAATTTTGGATCAGTAACAGGAGTATTATCGTGCCATGAGTAGAACCACTCGATTATATTCATATTCACTAGGCAATAATGTCTATACACCAATTTAGGAGGAAACCCTAATAAATTTGGGAAAACCCTGTTTGTGTGAATCGAATCTAGCACCTAATGGTTCTTAAGCCTTATCTCACCCTTAAGATACCACTAGGCTATAAGGCCAGGGGGTGTGACCTTGCGCCACCCCACCACATCACCAATTTTGACGCCCATTGGCGGCCTCACCCACCCCCTGCTCGTTACTAGAGGGGCGATATCCCCTTGTCGCCAGTGTGCTAACGTCCAATTTTTGGCATTCTCGAGGTAAATGGTCAACAAGACCGTTGGCAACGGTCGTTTTAAAAAAATAATTCTAATATATATATATATATATATATATATGTATATATACAAACCTAAACACACACCAATCACAAACTAAAACACACATCAATCTCAAACTAAAACACACAATAATCACAAAATTCTCTCCAATCACAAAATTCTCTCCAGTCATTTTTAAAAATGCCATCTCACTCTTCATCCGATTCGTCCAGCTCTTCATCTGACAATGTTCTCGACGATATGCTTATCGTAATGACGCAGGAGGTGGTTAATTATTTGCGAAAAGAAGCCCAGTCGTCTACATCGCATACCAGATAAGCGCCTCTTGAACGAGATCGGTTAGGTGCTCATGAACGTTTAATGCACGATTATTTTTGTGAAAATCCTTTGTACGATGATGCAAAGTTTAAGAGTCATTTTCGTATGAGTCGTCGTCTTTTCTTAAGAATTTCTAATGATCTTGCAGCCGAATTCCCTTTTTTCACACAAAGAAAAAGTCCTAGTCGCAAAATTGGTTTCTCTTGAATACAAAAGTGTATTGCCGCAATTAGGCAACTAGCATACGGCACAACGAGTGATGCGTGGGATGAATTTCTAAGGATGTCGGCCAGAAGTTATCGTGATTGTCTTGAAAATTTCTGTAAAAGTATTTTTATTATTAGTATTGTTATTATTATTATTATTATATTATTATTATTGTTATTATTATTTTTTATTACTTATAGTTTATTAACACTATTATACTAGGTGTTAACTTTCTTTACGGGAGGCAATATTTGATGATGCCAACCGCTATTGACGTTCCCTTTTATACGAGGCTCATCAGCGGATACACGGGTTTCCTGGGATGTTGGGTAGTCTTGCTTGCACGCACTGGGAGTGGGCGACATGTCCAACGACTTGGAAAGGGCAACACCATTGTGGTGACCACGATGGTCCTACCCCGAATATTACAAGCGGTCGCGTCTCAAGATTTATGGATTTGGCATGCGTACTTTGGCATGGCCGGTGCAAACAATGACATCGCAGTTTTACAATCTTCAAATCTTTTAGATGATGTCATAGATGGTGTTGCACCAGATACTTCATTCTATGCAAACGACGTGGAGTATAAATATGGGTACTATCTCACAGACGGTATTTATCCGGAGTGGACGACGTTTGTGAAAACTCTTTCGTGTCCAGATGACGAGAAAAGAATGTATTACAAGAAGAAACAAGAGTCAACAAGAAAAGATGTCGAGCGGGCTTTCGGTGTGTTAAAAAAGAGATGGTGTATCATTGCCCAGTCGTCGAGGATACTTGAAAAGAGTAAAATGAGAAACATCATGTATATGTGCATCATCTTGCATAACATGATATTGGAGGACTCGGGCAGAGCGTTTTGTGGAGAAAGTTATAACGAAGGTAACTAACCGATGAACCCAATACTCACATACGCTGAAAAAGAAGTTATCCAAGCGAGGATACGTGACAGGGACACAAACCATAACCTTCGAGCTGATCTGACCGGGCACCTATGGTTTTATCATGAACAAGGAGGAGACGACGAAGACGACGAGTGATTTTTTTAGTGACATTGTATCTTTTTTATTTAAATTATGACATTGTTTTTTTATTTAAATTATGACATGTTATTTTTTTTATTTAAATTATCATTTTTAAATTAATATACCAAATTAAATAATGTTTAAATTTAAATGAAAAATAATTAGGTAATGATGATGAGGGCTTTAAACCATTGCATGCAACTCAAAGAAAGGGATTTTAAAGCCCCCTTGTAACGTGGCATTGATATGATTCTGAGGTGGCGTGATAAATCACCTAAGGGCTTTATACCACACCCTATAGCTTGATACCATGGGCAATTATAAATTTAACTATTTTGAAAATCTTGTACCTAAATGTAAGTGTAATCATAGTAGCGATCTCTCTTATAACTATATCACATGTGATCTTATATAATGTTCTTTCACTTTAATAAAAATATCCCTAAAACATCATAACTTTAACATGATGTGGTTTGATGTTTTGATGTTTGTCCTTTCATTAAAAATAATATGAGTTAAATACTTAAAATTACATAATTAAATGATATTTATTTGTAAAAATGTTGTTAAAATGCACTAAAACATGTAATGTTTTAAAAGTCGGAAATGAATGTGAATATTATTTACCAATAGGCTGTAGTGGCCATTGGTCAATGTGAAGTTACCATACTTAGGAAAGATACATGTTTTTAAATGAGAGGTTCTAGATTCAAATCAAACCAAATAAAAAATTTAAAATAATTTATGTAAAGTAAAATAGGGATAACAATTGTTAATAAAAAAATATTCGTGAAACTTAAGATGTTAAAGGTTTAAAGTTTAAACTAGTTTTAACTAAATATCAAACTTCAGGGACCGAATATGCACCAACAGGTGTACCAACCATTATTGGCTTACATGGCGTCGTTAAAGGCGTCTACGTTAATGGAGAACGGGCAGCCTAATAAACATTTACTTATACTCCAAAGAAGAACTCTATACGAAAGTATATACTTACTATCGTTTCATAAGTTTTCGCTTTACATTACTATCATATTATAAAGTAACTGTCACCTCATCGACGCATCACCACACCACTTGTCACACCCCAACCGATGGCGGAAACATCGGAGTGAGATAAAATAGATTGCTCAAGGCATCATAACACTATTTGCGACAATATTTAAATCAAAACTCGTTCATTTCATATAACAAATTGTTAATGACAACGTAAATCAAAATACAACAACTTCACCAAAATTATAACATGAAAGCCTAACATTCTACGTGTATTTCTATGCCGTCCCTACTAGAGTCGTCATATTCAACATCTTTAACCTGCAACACGTTAAAAGTATAGTTCAATACAAAAAGTATTGGCGAGTACACAAGTTTAAGTACATAGCATAAGTATAAAAGAATTTACTCAAATCCACATGGCAATTGTATACAAGGTAAGCTAGCATGCAATACTAATTGTCAAACCCAAGTGTCCACAAGAATGAATTAAGTGTCCCTCGTCACACGAAGTAACGAGACTAAAGTATGAATAAAAGTATGAATAAGCTTAAGCTTAACAATACCCCGACGGGCGGTGTGCTACTCCTATAGCGCTATATATGTTAAGTTGGGGCTAGCTAAGTTAATGACAAGAAGCAAGTATGAATCTAGCATGAACCTAAGCATAACAATAAGCATGTATGACAGATCGAGTGTATAAAGCATGTTGTGTGTATTTGTGTATTTTGTAAGTTAACATGTTACAACCCAAATTGTGTAAAAAGGAAAATGGGTCAAGTGTACTCACGGTTTTGCAAGCTTCCACTTGGTAATTTCTGTGAAGAGTTTGGAGAGTTGGAGAACACCGAGTTATCTTACAAGAGGAAAACGTGGGTTGGTAAGTATGCGGATGATAACGAAAGATTAGGAATTTAAATACACCAAAGTATGTGTACGAGAAAATAATCACCTAGACTTAATACTCGTTCTTGACACTACAATATCCATTCGGGTTGATGTGTTTTCATTGGTTAAGATACCCATTAGAATTGTAACGAGAAGTTAAGTGCTTAGATGATGTAACCAAGTACCATGACGGACAATCATTCGACTATCATCAAGGGTTCGGTTAGTGTATATATATAGTATACGTAATAAGTATATTCATAGAAGTCATGCATGGAGGTAGGAGGATAACCTTCCTTAACCTCTTTCGTATTGTTCACAAATGCAGTGGTTGTCACAAGAACAACAAGGATGGTCATGAATAAGTTAAAAATAAAAGTGAAAGATGTAAAATATTCAAAATCATCAAGTGTGGTGGTGGATTGAAAGTAGGATAGCCAAAGCTTCCAAGTAATCACACACTACCAGCTCAAGTCTTGTTTCAAGAACAAGCTTGGAAGGATACAACACTTGTGGGTTAAAACCCTATTAAAACAGAAAGTTCTTATACTTGTGACCTCAAATATGGTGATGTTCCATGTTGGTTTTCCATGGAAAACCTATGGAAACACTCCTAGAGGTGTTCCAAATGTTAGGAAGGAAGAAAAAGTAAAGAAGGGAGGTAGAAGTGAGTTAGAACTCACTTGAAAGTCTTGAACTTTCTAGATGGAGTTGAGAGAGATTTAGAGAGAGAGATGAGTGTTTGAGGTGTGAAGTGAGTGTAGGAGGAGGTGGGTTTTTATAGTTGAGGTTAGGGGGTTGAGTTCGGTGACCATTAAATGCAAGAAACACATTTAAACAAACACACTTTTGCCCAATCCATGAGCTAGTTATAACATTCTGCGGATTGTGCCCTCTGGCGGGCCGCGAGAGACAAGATATGGGACGGTCGCTGTAACACCATGTAAAATCGTGTCCAATAATATAGGGACACGTGTTGTATTTTTAATATAGTCAATTAAAGACTAAATGGACTAAAAGTGACAACATGCTCAAACTGAGCCTCCGAATGACTTTCTGATGTCAACATGCATAAACCTAGCCTCTGAACGACCATTAGTGTCGTCATGCATAAAAACGTAGCCTCTGAACGACCATTAGTGTCGTTATGCATAAAACATAGCCTCTGAACGACCTTTAGTGTCATTATGCTTAAACTCGGCCTCTGAGTGACTGTTGTGTCAACATGCCTAGCCTCTGAGTGACATCGGAGTCAACATGCTTATACTGAGCCTCTGAGTGATCCTTTACGTAGTCCTAACTCTCATATGTCCTGTTTGTTGGACGAGAGTGATTAAATCCAATAATATGTGAAAGTTGGATGATGGAGGGATTAAAAGTGTCAACATGTTAATTCTTACCTCTGAGTGACCTTTTAACGAACCGAGAGCTCGACAATGCCCGGGCATAATCCTGGGTATGCCAAGTATTGGCTACGGAGGGCTAAAAGTGCCAAAAAGGTGTTATAAAAGGTTTTTAGAAGCTTTTTAAAGTTAAGGGGCCAAAGTGTCAAACTTTGAAACTGGCCATGGGGCGGTCGCGGGCCACGAGAGACCTGGCCTGGGTCTCTCGCTAGGCGCGAGAAGGGGTCTGCAGCAGAAAGTTTTTCTTGGCTGCCACACAAAGCTCCAAAACCATTAAAACCGAAACCATGGCTTCCCAAACTGCTATGCCACGTTTTGGGACACTTGTAAGCTTCCTCTTATACCCCTAAACACCTGGCTTCACCTCCTTTGAGCTCTCCAACTATAAATAGGTGATCAAGTTCACCATTTGAACTTTCACCTTTCTAAATCACAACTCTTCTCCCTCCTCTGGAAGTTCCCAACTGAAAGGAGCATCAAACATAGTTCTTTTGCACCTTGGAATCACTGGTAAGTGTTCCTTCTTTGTGCATTTTCGTTTATAGGCTTTTATAGCCAAAAGTCAAGCGTTTTACGGAAAACGTTTGGACTTTTGGTTAAGACCATTATGGTCCAGCCACTGTTCGAAATGAACATGGCTAAATGATCGTAATAATGTAGGTGTAAATCCCTATAAAGGGCACCTCCTGAAGATCACGTTTGCCAGACCAATTGACGGGTCAAAGTTATGATATTAAAAAGTCAAACAGACCATTTTTCGTAAAAATCATAAATTGATCTTATATATGTTATGAAACCTGTTTTGACACTTAAACAAGTTGGTAATAATTATTAGAACATGTAAGAACATGTTCGGCTCGTCAATTTCAGTTCTAGGGTCGGTTCGCAACCGAAAGTCGTGAAGTTTGACTTCTGCTTTGACTTGCGATTCTGACCCGATTTAGATTAGTTACCTACTGATCTAAAGTTACATTATGATAATAATATAATGTAGCATAACCCTCTGAGGTTATATTACATGATCATAATCAGAATCTAAGTTTATGCGCAAGTTCCATAATTATGCCATCTTTGACCAAAATGTCCTTTTTGCATAAAACAAGGTTTTAAATAATAATGAACTTGAAAATGAGTTTCCTATTGATGTAATATCATAAGTAGGATTATTTGGGATGTTAAACCAAGTTATAAACTGAATTTTCAATCATGTCCTTAAACTATGTCGATAAATGACGGTTTTAGCCTGTGTGGCTTATAAAATGGTTTTAATCAAATCTTGTGAAGGTAAATCATTTACCTACTGATATGTTATATTAAATAACATATTTAAAACATTTTAATCTGACCTTAACATGAGTTTCATAAACATCGCATAAAGACGTCATTTTACGACATAAGCGTCGTTTTGGCGCATAATATGGTTTTAAACCATATTATTGATCAAGACTTGATACCTACTGATTTTAAAACTTATTTTAAACATATTTACAGTAGGTACACGCTATAAACTCAGAATCCCAAATAATTTATAAACTATGTGTAAAATGACCAAAATGCCCCTTCGGTGCATAGTTTGGTCATAAAAGATAAAATACACATATAATTGATATCATACTGATATTATATCATAAATAAAATATTTTTTCAGAATACTCATGATTTTAAACTTATATTATACTCAAGTTCCTTTTATATGGAATGGAATTACCAAATGCCCTTCTGAGGCATAGTTTCGTTTTAAAACCTTAACGGGCATGTAAGTTGATATCCTACTGATATTTTAACTTATTTGAAATATAATGGCATATAGAACTTGTCCATGACTTATCCGGTTACCCGATATCGCTTTTATGCGTACGATTAAGTATATATAACTATTTTACGAAATTTAACCAAAACGGGTTTAACCTTGTCATTTAAGTTTCAAAATCCTGAATGTTTATAGTTTACCCATATTATACAAGTCAAGTACTTGTCGGGATTAAACTACATTCTATCTGATCATCGTTTAATCAAGCGTTATACGTAATGATCATGTACACTATTCGGTTTATAAGACCGTTAGTATTTAATTGGCTAGCTTATGCCATAATCCAGACTAGAGCCTTGCCGGTAAATGCTATCTGCACTTGGTACTTTTGTATACGGCTGAGTTATTTAAAAATAAAAGAAGAAGACTAGCTCAGGTAAATACTCTCGACTTATTTTCCCTATATGGGCTTCGGATACGGTAAATTATTACCGCTTGGTCCGAAATGGGGTCAATCGAATGCCCGTTTGTGGCTAGTAAACCCGCATATTCCGTTTTAATCAGTTTTGTTTGATAACTTAAACATCGGGGGTTAAATTACCGTGTCCTGGATATCCTTGGCTCAATACATTAGTTATTGGCCACGACCTTAGCGCGGGGTGTAGGCATACACCTGATAGAAGCTCATATGCAAATTACCCAAGACGTTGGGGATAACTTCTTCGTGAGTTCGTTAGTGGTGTGTATTTAATCATGTCTCGGTTTCTATACTGGGCTCTGTATGTATTGACAAACATGTGAATCTGATACAAGGTTGCAAGGTCAACTAATAAAAGATTTTATGCCGTTTTACACTTAAAAATCATTTAAAGTTTTCAAAATGAGTCAGTTGGGTGTATTTGCCAGCGAAAGTTGACGTATCATCCAAAGGCTAACTGCAGGTACAATACGAAATAGGCCGGAAGCTACTCGGTAGTGAATAAGAGGATCTTGTAAATCCTTAGATCTGCCCTAAAGTCTGTTTTATATTCTTTCTTGTACATTTTATTGATCCGTCTGTGGATCTTCTGTTACGAGCATGTATATTATTTTGTTTCGAACATTTGGTTTGTAATAGTAATTTAACTCCAAGACTTCCGCTGTGCTATGTTTAATTGACCATGATGTTATCAACTTACGTCACGATACTCCCCACCCGGGCCCACCGGTGTATGGATTTTGAGTTGGAAATCCGGGGTATGACAGGTTGGTATCTGAGCCAACGTTTGAGAGAATTAAACACTAGCCTCTTGTGTTTAATCTCAAACTTACACGTGCACATTCCTTAGACTTCTGAGTCTAGGCAATGACCTAGGATTATTCATTTCATTATTAAGTTATAAGTATTCTTTTTAAATTGATTTTTAAATAGGAAAATGCCGCAACGTGAACGAGGACAAAGTGGGAGAGGAAAAGTTCCAATGAGGGGAGGACCATTGGGGCGCATTCCCCCTCAACCTCACAACTCAGATGCCTACCAAGAATCAGGAGATTCGTCTCCTTGGCAACCAGCGAGACGTTCTGTCTCTCATAGACACTCGCCCCCACATTCCCAAAATTCTTACCACTCTCACCACTCCTATCATTCACACCATTCTCACCATTCCCATTCTCATCACTCTTACCATGAAGAATTTAACCCTAACCATTACTTTAACACACCTCCAGCCGATCAAAATCAGTTGGACTAGCCAAACCCTATGGACGAGGACTCCGACCCGGAGATGCCACCGTCGGGATCAAATATGCATCCCATTAAGATATCAAGTGATTCGAACTCCTATGCCGGGTCACCCTACCAAGGTCCTAATGAGTGGGACCAATACTGGAATCAATTTACTTTCGCCAAAACACCTTCCCATCACTCTCAACCACCTCCGGTTCAAGAAGATGTCCACATAGAACCGGTGGACCAACCACAACCACCACTTGAACCACCAAGGAGGAAGCGTGGAGCACGTATGTCGGTACGTGCAGGACAAAGGTTGGGATCGCTGCCACCTTTGACCAACTCTTACCCCACAATTCACGAGGACCCATAAATGGGTGGACCCTCTAATACCTCACCTGTGGTAGAACCAACACCAACACCAACACCTATGGTTCAACCACCACCAACGGCTAATACTAACCCAATCCCCACATATCCAGACACGTCTGGATATGATCCTTTTAACCCGTCTACACCAGTAGACTATCAAGCATGGTCGCAAGACCCCTACATGCAAGCCGTTATGCACAATGCACTTTACCCGTCTCCTTTCCCACCTACTTATCCACCGACTGGATATCCAACTTATGGGTACCAGTACCTGGTTATACCACAACCACAACCACAACCTCCGCCACCACTGGAGGCCATTAGTGAGGCCTTGGAAAGGATGAAAGAAATGCAGCAGCAAGCGGAGAAAACGGAGAAGAAGACAAACAAGTTCTTCAAGAAACTCTCCAAGTTGGTCAAAGGAAAGAAGGACGAGTGAAGTCTCTTCTAATTTTATGTAGTCCCTACGAGAACATTGTTATTTCTTTAGTCCCTGCATGGACATGTTTATTTCTTTAAAGTCCTTACATGGACAATTTATTTCATTTTCTAGTATTGTAATTTCTAATTTAAAATTTAATGAAGTATTTTGGAATTATATATATGTATTCATCCTCTTCAAAACGAGCGTCTCGATTTTACTCAAAATTTATGCTCTGCGATATAATTCCAAAAAGATCTTAATGGTTTTGATTTAGCCAAGTGGCACATATCACATCTTTGGCCAAATATATAAATGATAGTTAAGAACGGAAGGGTCTTCTATCATGATAGTTAAGGGAAGTTATCCTTCTATCTAGAGGTGGTGGACTAAGTTCAAGCCTCCAAGTCATTAAGGTCAATGCGACCGGGACTATTAATCAACCATTAAGGTCCTCTTATGCTAACATTCAAGTAATGTTCATACTCATGGTAGTGTGACTAGAGGAATCACGCTAACCTTCAAGGTAATGGACAATGTCCTAACCTTATATAGCCCATGTGATCTGTTTGATCCCGGCTAAATATCACTAGTGCGGTGATGAATAAAACATCCATTAATGATGTATCACCCCTTCGGGTTATGATGTATTTTATATAGCCCATGTGATCGGTTTGATCCCGGCTAAATATCATTAGTGCGGTGATGAATAAAACATCCATTAGTGATGTATTACCCTTTCGGGTTATGATTAATTTTATATAGCCCATGTGATCTATTTGATCCCGGCTAAATTTCACCAGTGCGGTGATGAATAAAACATCCATTAGTGATGTATTACCCTTTCGGGTTATGATTAATTTATGATAGCCTATGTGATCTATTTGATCCCGGCTAAATATCACCAGTGCGGTGATAAATAAAAACATCCATTAGTGATGTATTGCCCTTATTGCTATGATTTATTTTATATAACCTATGTGATCCATTTGATCCCGGCTAATAACACCAGTGCGGTGATAAATAAAACATCAATTAGTGATGTATTGCCCTTGTGGCTATGATTATTTTATATAGCCCATGTGATCTATTTGATCCCGGCTAATAACACAAGTTCGGTGATAAATAAAACATCCATTAGTGATGTAGTGCCTATGTGCCATGTTTTAAATGTCCTTTGTGACAAGCCTTTGTGCTATACAATTGTCAAATATGACAATAACAGTTGTGACATTACGATCCACTATCTAGTAATATATGGACTTTGTCCAGATCGTAAATTGCCTATAATGGTCCTATTAAGACCTAGGCCAAATATAGATACTTTAAGCCTAAGAGTTGTGATATTATTCACACTAGCATGATTAGGCGATGGATTTTTATATCCAATATTTAAAGCTGAAATGGTTGGTATACCATGGCTAAGGCAAATTTTATTTTGTACATAGAACCAAAGCCTTGAAGAATGGCTAACTCTAATGAGGCACGAAGTAGCCATCGGCACGGCAACTCTAAGGACGTCGAAAATGTAGCCATAGATAATAATGATTTCCAAGCGCGTATTGATGCAGCTGTGGAAAAGGCCATGAGTAAGGCCATTGAAAAGCTAAGAGAGTTGAGTGCTACTCGCTCTAGGCCACTGTCGATTACCCCATCCTCAGCTCATAAGGAGAGCTCTGTTCACTCATCAAATGTGAAGAATGAACCTAAGAGGATAGACTATGCTGATAGGTCCTGTTCTTCTAAGGACGGATGCACCTACAAATACTTCGTCTCCTGTAAGCCCGAGACTTTAATGGGGAAAAGGAGCTGTGGAAGCTCTAAAGTGCCTGGACGAAATGGAAACCATTGTAGACATCAGCGGTTGTGCTGATAAGGATGTGGTCACGTATGTATCACAATCCTTCAAGGGCGATGCCCTAATGTGGTGGAAAGCCATGATTCAGTCTACAGGTAAGGTATACCTGTATAATCTAGGATGGTCCAAGTTTATAGACCTTATTAAGGAAACCTAGTGCCCACCCCATGAGGTGGAGAAAATAGAGACAGACTTCTTGTCTCTTTCAATGAAAAACCTAGACTGTCGGAAGTATGTCTCCGGTTTCAATTCCCTATTTAGGTTAGTTTCCTATCTAATCATCCCAGAATCCAAACGCATTGCGCATTTTATAAATGGATTAGCGCCCGAGATTAAGGGCATGGTAAAGGCTGCCCAGCCTAATACCTATAGGTCTGCTGTAGACCTATCTCTCTCTCTCTCTCTCTCTCACCCTTGATCTTGTAAGGCAAAAGTCAGTTAAGCTAGAAACTAACGGGAAAAGGAAGAGAGATGAAGACAACTCCCAAAGATTTAATAAGAAAAATAAAGGGAGATTCGGGTTCAAAGGGAACCAAGGCAAGTCGGCTGTGATGCCATTTTGCAAGACTTGCAACCGCAGACACTGGGGACAGTGTAATTCTAATTCACAAGCTAGACCTTACGGTATTTGTAAAAGGAGAGAGCATAAGACCCTAGATTGTAAAGATCTTAAGGATGCTGTATGTTATATCTGCAATGAAAAAGGGCACATTGCAAGTAACTGCCCTAAGAATTCAAAGAATAATAATCCGAAGCCTGGAGAGGCCAAGAAGGGGAATGCACGCGCTTTTCGACTAACTGCTAAGAAAACTGTTAATGACAATAACATCATAACAAGTACTTTCCCCATTAATGATATTTATGCTAGAGTTCTTTTTTATTCGGGTGCAGATAGATCTTTTGTTGATCATAAGTTTAGTAAACTATTAAACCTACCCATAAGAACTCTAGATAAAACCTATGAGATAGAACTTGCTGATGGAACGATAGAATCCACATCTTCCATTCTTGATGGATGCTCTATATCTATTAAGAATCATTCTATCCCTATCTCTCTTCTGCCAATGAAATTGGTGGGGTTCGATGTTGTCTTAGGTATGGATTGGTTATCTCATAACCAAGCCCGCATTGCCTGCGATAAGAAGCTCATCGAAATTAAGACCCCATCTGGTGAAGTGATCACCATTCCCGGAGACTCACACTATGGATTGTCGGACAAGGTGACGTTATTTAAGGCATCCAAGTTTTTGAGAAAAGGTTGTGTCATCTACATGGCACACGTAACCACAAATGAACCTAAGCCGAACCTTGAAGATCAACTAGCTATCTCGGAGTATCCCGATGTTTTCCATGAGGAATTACCAGGCCTACCTCCAGATAGACAAGTGGAATTCAAGATTGATATTATACCAGGATCAGCACCCGTAGCTAGAGCTCCATATAGGCTAGCACCAACGGAGATGAAGGAATTGAGGACGCAACTAGACGAACTTTTAGAGAAAGGCTTTATACAACCTAGTTCCTCGCCTTGGGGAGCTCCTATCCTATTCGTTAAAAAGAAAGAAGGTTCAATGCGAATGTGCATCGACTATCGGGAGCTGAACAAGTTGACAATCAAGAATAGATATCCTCTGCCCAGGATCGATGATTTATTCGACCAACTTCAAGGGGGTAGTTACTTTTCTAAGATTGATTTGAGATCAGGATATCATCAGCTGAAGGTTAGGGGTGAGGATGTTCCTAAGACAGCCTTCAGGACCCGTTACGGTCACTTTGAATTTTTGGTGATGCCTTTTGGGCTCACAGATGCACCAGCAGCATTCATGGATCTCATGAATAGAGTCTGCAAACCATATTTGGATAAGTTTGTCATTGTCTTTATTGACGACATACTTATCTACTCTCGTAATCAAGCTGATCACGGGAAACATCTTAGGTGCATCTTAGAACTCCTAAGGCAAGAAAAGCTTTATGCTAAATTCTCTAAGTGTGAGTTCTGACTCAGAGAGGTCCAATTTCTTGGACACATGGTAAGTGAGTGTGGTATCCAAGTGTATCCCGCCAAATTTGAGGCCATAATATATTGGGAAGTACCCAAGACCCCAACAGAGATACGTAGTTTCCTAGGACTGGCTGGTTATTATAGGAGGTTCATTGAGAACTATTCAAGAATAGCCACTCCTTTAACTACCTTGACCCGTAAGAATGTTAAGTATAATTGGGATCCAAAACAACAAGAATCTTTTGAGGTTCTTAAACGTAAGTTGAGCAATGCTCCTGTGTTATCTCTACCTGAGGGTATTGAGAATTTTATTGTTTATTGTGATGCATCACACACCGGTATGGGCTGTGTGCTAATGCAAAATGGATAAGTAATTGCCTATGCATCATGACAGTTAAAGGTGCACGAAAGGAATTACACCAACCACGATTTGGAATTGGGTGCCATTGTATTTGCACTAAAACTATGGAGACATTACTTGTATGGTATGAAGTGTATTATATACACTGACCATAAGAGTGTCCAACACCTGTTCAATCAGAAAGAATTGAACATGCGACAACGACGTTGGATGGAAACATTAAATGATTATGATTGCAAAATTCACTACCATCCCGGCAAGGCAAATGTAGTTTCCGACGCCTTAAGTCGCAAAGAAAGAGTTAAACCTATTAGGATTAATGCCAAGAGCATTGAGCTCAGAAATAGCTTAAGTGAAAAGCTATTAGATGCGCAAAAGCAAGCCTTATTAGAGGCTAATATTCCTAATGAGGGAATAGGCGGAACTGTTGATCAGTTAACGCCTGGAAAGGATGGAATCCTAAATTTAATGATAGAATTTGGGTTCCGATGACGTGTTCGCAAGTTAAAGCCGAACATCAGAAACCGTCAGGACTTCTACAACAACTTGAGATTCCCACTTGGAAATGGGAAATGGTAACTATGGATTTGATTACCAAGTTACCTAAGACCAAATGTGGTAATGACACGATTTGGGTCATCGTTGATAGGCTGACTAAGTTAGCACATTTCTTGCCAATTAAAGAGACTTATAGTTCTGACAAATTGGCTAAGTTGTACGTGGACAAGATTGTGTCCCTACATGGTGTGCCAGTATCTATTGTATCTGACAGAGATACTAGATACACGTCTCACTTTTCGAAAGGTTTCCAACAATCTTTAGGCACACGATTAAACTTTAGTACGGCTTACCATCCGCAGACTGATGGTCAAAGCGAGTGTACTATCAAGACAATTGAAGACATGCTTAGGGCATGTGTGATTGATTTAGATGGAAGTTGGGATGACCACTTACCCCTGATAGAATTCACCTACAATAACAGCTATCATACTAGTATTAAGGCTGCTCCTTTTGAGGCCTTATATGGGAGAAGGTGTCGAACGCCCGTGTGGTAGGCAGAAGTTGGGGAAGCCCAACTATCAGGACCAGAGATTGTCCTGGAGACCACGGAAAAGATTGTGCAAATCCGTGATCATCTCAAAGCTGTCAGGGATAGGCAGAAGAGCTGCTGATAAGAGGCGTAAACCTCTTCAATTCCAAATAGGGGACAAAGTCATGCTGAAGTATCACCCTGGAAAGGTGTGATGTGTTTTGGAAAGAAGGGCAAGTTAAGCCCAAGATATATAGGACCCTTCGAGATAATCGAATGTGTCGGTACTGTAGCTTATAAGCTCAGGTTGCAAGAGGAGCTTAGTGGAATTCATGATGCATTCCACATATCTAATCTTAAGAAATGTCTAGCCGATGAGTCGCTAGCAATGTCGCACGAGGATGTGCAAATTGATGAAAACCTGAGGTTCATTGAGAAACCAATTTCGATCGAGGATCGACAGGTTAAGAAGCTCCGAAGAAAGTTGATACCTATAGTAAAGGTTAAGTGGGACGCCTTTAGAGGTCCCGAGTATACATGGGAGGTTGACTCCACTATGCGACAAAAGTACCCCCATCATTTTGAATAAAATCTCGAGGTCGAGATTTCTTTTAAGGGGGTGAGGATGTAACACCCTGTAAAATCGTGTCCAATAATATAGGGACACGTGTTGTATTTTTAATATAGTCAACTAAAGACTAAAATGGACTAAAAGTGACAACATGCTCAAATTGAGCCTCTGAATGACTTTCTGATGTCAACATGCATAAACCTAGCCTCTGAACGACCATTAGTGTCGTCATACATAAAAACGTAGCCTCTGAACGACCATTAGTGTCGTTATGCATAAAACATAGCCTCTGAACGACCTTTAGTGTCATTATGCTTAAACTCGGCCTCTGAGTGACTGTTGTGTCAACATGCCTAGCCTCTGAGTGACATCGGAGTCAACATGCTTATACTGAGCCTCTGAGTGATCCTTTACGTAGTCCTAACTCTCATATGTCCTATTTGTTGGACGAGAGTGATTAAATCCAATAATATGTGAAAGTTGGATGATGGAGGGATTAAAAGTGTCATCATGTTAATTCTTACCTCTGAGTGACCTTTTAACGAACCGAGAGCTCGACAATGCCCGGGCATAATCCCGGGTATGCCAAGTATTGGCTACGGAGGGCTAAAAGTGCCAAAAAGGTGTTATAAAAGATTTTTAGAAGCTTTTTAAAGTTAAGGGGCCAAAGTGTCAAACTTTGAAACTGGCCATGGGGCGGTCGTGGGCCACGAGAGACCTGGCCTGGGTCTCTCGCGGGGTGCGAGAAGGGGTCTGCAGCAGAAAGTTTTTCTTGGCTGCCACACAAAGCTCCAAAACCATTAAAACCGAAACCATGGCTTCCCAAACTGCTATGCCACGTTTTAGGACACCTGTAAGCTTTCTCTTACACCCCTAAACACCTGGCTTCACCTCCTTTGAGCTCTCCAACTATAAATAGGTGATCAAGTTCACCATTTGAAGTTGCACCTTTCTAAATCACAACTCTTCTCCCTCCTTTGGAAGTTCCTAACTGAAAGGAGCATCCAACATAGTTCTTTTGCACCTTAGGAACCACTGGTAAGTGTTCCTTCTTTGTGCATTTTCGTTTATAGGCTTTTATAGCCAAAAGTCAAGCGTTTTACGGAAAACGTTTTGACTTTCGGTTAAGACCATTATGGTCCAGCCACTGTTTGAAATGAACAAGGCTAAATGATCGTAATAAGGTAGGTGTAAATTCCTATAAAGGGCACCTCCTGAAGATCACGTTTGCCAGACCAATTGACGGGTCAAAGTTATGATTAAAAAGTCAAACAGACCATTTTTCGGAAAAATAATAAATTGATCTTATATATGTTATGAAACCTGTTTTGACACTTAAAAAAGTTTGTAATAATTATTAGAGCATGTAAGAACATGTTCGGCTCGTCAATTTCAGTTCTAGGGTCGGTTCGCAACCGAAAGTCGTGAAGTTTGACTTCTGCTTTGACTTGGGATTCTGACCCGATTTAGATTAGTTACCTACTGATCTAAAGTTGCATTATGATAATAATATAATGTAGCATAACCCTCTGAGGTTATATTACATGATCATAATCAGAATCTAAGTTTATGCGCAAGTTCCATAATTATGCAATCTTTGACCAAAATGTCCTTTTTGCATAAAACAAGGTTTTAAATAATAATGAACTTGAAAATGAGTTTCCTATTGATGTAATATCATAAGTAGGATTATTTGGAATATTAAACCAAGTTATAAACTGAATTTTTAATCAGGTCCTTAAACTATGTCGATAAATGACGGTTTTAGCCTGTGTGGCTTATAAAATGGTTTTAATCAAATCTTGTGAAGGTAAATCATTTACCTACTGATATGTTATATTAAATAACATATTTAAAACATTTTAATCTGACCTTAACATGAGTTTCATAAACATCGCATAAAGACGTCATTTTACGACATAAGCGTCGTTTTGGCGCATAATATGGTTTTAAACCATATTATTGACCAAGACTTGATAACTACTGATTTTAAAACTTATTTTAAACATATTTACAGTAGGTACATGCTATAAACTCAGAATCCCAAATAATTTATAAACTATGTGTAAAATGACCAAAATGCCCTTCGGTGCATAGTTTGGTCATAAAAGATAAAATACACATATAATTGATATCCTACTGATATTATATCATAAATAAAATATTTTTTCAGAATACTCATGATTTTAAACTTAAATTATACTCAAGTTCCTTTTATACGGAATGGAATTACCAAATGCCCTTATGAGGCATAGTTTCGTTTAAAAACCTTAAAGGGCATGTAAGTTGATATCCTACTGATATTTTAACTTATTTGAAAGATAATGGCATATAGAACTTGTCCATGACTTATCCGGTTACCCGATATCGCTTTTATGCGTACGATTAAGTATATATAACTATTTTACGAAAATTAACCAAAACGGGTTTAACCTTGTCATTTAAGTTTCAAAATCCAGAATGTTTATAGTTTACCCATATTATACAAGTCAAGTACTTGTCGGGGTTAAACTACATTCTATCTGATCATCGTTTAATCAAGCGTTATACGTAATGATCATGTACACTATTCGGTTTATAAGACCGTTAGTATTTAATTGGCTAGCTTATGCCATAATCCAGACTAGAGCCTTGCCGGTAAATGCTATCTGCACTTGGTACTTTTGTATACGGCTGAGTTATTTAAAAATAAAAGAAGAAGACTAGCTCAGGTAAATACTCTCGACTTATTTTCCCTATATGGGCTTCGGATACGGTAAATTATTACCGCTTGGTCCGAAATGGGGTCAATCGAATGCCCGTTTGTGGCTAGTAAACCTGTACATTCCATTTTAATCATTTTTGTTTGATAACTTAAACATCAGGGGTTAAATTACCGTGTCCTGGATATCCTCGGCTCAATACATTAGTTATTGGCACGACCTTAGCGCGGGGTGTAGGCATACACCTGACAGACGCTCATATGCAAATTAACCAAGACGTTGGGGATAACTCCTTTGTGAGTTCGCAAGTGGTGTGTATTTAATCATGTCTCGGTTTCTGTACTGGGCCCTGTATGTATTGACAAACATGTGAATCTGATACAAGGTTGCAAGGTCAACTTTCCCAAGTTAATAAAAGATTTTGTGCCGTTTTGCACTTAAAAATCATTTTAAAGTTTTCAAAATGAGTCAGTTGGGTGTATTTACTAGCGAAAGCTGACGTATCGTCCAAAGGCTAACTGCGAGTACAATACGAAATAGGCCGGAAGCTGCTCGGTAGTGAATAAGGGGATCTTGCAAATCCTTAGATCTGCCCTAAAGTCTGTTTTATATTCTTTCTTGTACATTTTAATGATCCGCCTATGGATCTTCTATTACGAGCATTTATATTATTTTATTTCGAACATTTGGCTTGTAATAGTAATTTTACTCCAAGACTTCCGTTGTGCTATGTTTAATTGACAATGATGTTTTCAACTTACATCACGATACTCCCCACCCGGGCCCACCAGTGTATGGATTTCAGGTTGGAAATCTGGGGTGTGACAGTCGCGGGCCGCGAGAGGCTCTGAGTTAGAAACTTAGTTGATTTTTGTCATATTTAGTCCATGAACCTGTTTTTCCTTCATTTTATGCTAGAACTTGATTTTTTGGTATGTTTTTAAATGTATAATATATATGTAAGTATATTTTGAGCATTGAGCATGAATGTATGAATATTTACACGTATTACAAGTGTCGGTTTTGTTTGTAAACATGTATTAAACGATTGAATGCATGTAAGACAAGTATGTGTTAAGTATGAATTTTATTATGATCAAAGTCTCGGATTACAAGATTGGGAAATGAAATACGAATGCGATACGAATACAAGTTTCCATAAATAGAAATACGATTAGACTTTCTAATTAAGGAAAGTACGAAAAAGCGAGGCGTTACACAACTTTCCTTTACTTTTTTTCACTAATCCCTTTTGTGGTTTCACTACTTTTCACCTAACTCCATATATTTTAAATCATTATCTACTTATTTAAATATTTAATTTTAATTCTAACTAATTTACATGTATTAGTTAGTTAATTAAAATTTTTAAAATATCTGAAAAAAGGATTAAAATTATAAACACATAATATTAAACATACTAAAATTTAAATTATACATATTTAAGTCATTATTAAACGTAATAACACCCTAATTAAACATAAAACCATAATTAAACATAACAAACCCCTAATTAAAACCTTAACCACCAGGGAAATGAAGTATATGGAGTGAAATGAGTAGCTGGAATCAGTGCTACGTTCGTCCTTCCAAAGTTCATGGAAGTATCACCAATTGTTGCCCTAAAACTCCTCCAAGGTCCTCTTTCCATTTTTTAGAGCAATACATAAAAAGATTGTGTAAGAATTTGGTTTTAGTGTGGTATGTATTGATTTTTTCATTTCAAAAAGTAGATGTTGCAGTGAGGGCCCCACATCCACAACCACCTTCACGCCGTGGCGCCATCCACGACACTCGCCATTCACCGGGCTTTCACGCCCCTCCCGATGATGTGTAACGCCGCCTCACGCTGATAAAGTGGCCATGTGAAGGGGGTGTGACTCCATAGCAGAAAGCATAACAAATTTATAAACATGGGATGCATAAATATTGCTAGAACACGTATAATGAAATGACTTTTTCCTTAACTTGCACCTTTGTAGATAAAAGTTAAAAAAGAAAGCATATGAGGAAATTAGTTTGATTGTTTTTTATGTAGATAAACATACTCACTTGTATGTAAAAAGTACAATATTTAAAAAATTGTGAATTATTGACTAATTTTTCTTTTTAAAAAACCTTTAATAATGATTTATGTTTGCTCTTGCAATAATTTAATGTATAGTAACAATCCTCTTCTTGTGCTTGCACACGCATATGATGAAGGGCCATGCTAAAATTAAGTTTTCGCTGATAATTATAAAAGAACAAGTTATAGCATTAATGCTTGTAAATTATAAAACGGTGTGTTAGCGTGTGTTTTATTGTTTTTGTGATATTTTTGGACATTTGACGTCCCATGATGGCTTTCGACACCTTTTGTCACACCCCAACCGATGGCGGAAACATCGGAGTGAGAGGAATTAGATTGCTCGAGACATCATAACGCTATTCGCGACAATATTTAAATTAACATCCCATTTCATTTCATAGCATCAAAATTGTCAAGGTTACACCGAATATTCAAATACAAGAAATAAAAACAGAACAAGTTCAACAATAACATAATGATTAACTTGGTATTCTACGCGTGTTTCTATGCCATTCCTACTAAGTTCCATCATAACAACTTCATCAACCTGCAACATGTTAAAAAGTATAGTTCAATAACAAGTATTGGCGAGTACACAAGTTTAATATCATAGCATAAGTATAAATCCGTTTAAACAAATCCACATGAATAGCTAGCATACAAGATAAACGTAAACAAGGCATATGAGTCTACAAGTCAATCCTCTAGTGTACCGCAAAATAGGTTTGAACTTAACATTGACCACAAGAATACGGGCGGTGCATTACTCCTATAACGTTATACATGTTAAGGGAGGCTCGATCAAAGTTAATGACATTTAGATCACATAAGAATATACCAAGTAACAATTCAAGTAGCATAAGACTAAAGCATGTTGATGGATTGTTTGTGTATAGAATAAAGTGTGATTTAGTGTAGTTTTAGTAAATTAACATGTTGCACCCAAATAGTGGAAATCATAAAAAGGGGTCGAGTGTACTCACGGTTTTTGCAACGTAATATCCGTGAGAGAGTTAGGTTGATTTAGGAGATGGAACACCACGTTTATCCTGCATAAGGCAACGTAGGTGTATGAGTATTAGATTGACGGGGGAGTTTAATGAGTTTAGGAATTTAAAATATGCAAGGAGAGTATATATAAGCGAAAGTATTTATCCAGACATTAACGCTCGTTTTTGACACTAATAAGCCCCGAAGGGTGTTTTGTGTTTTTATGGGTCATGCCCAATAGAATCGTAATGATTGTTAAGTCTAAGAAAAAATAACCTACTTTTAAGACAACTAACCATTTGGTCATGGTCACAGGTTCGGTTATATTAAGTATTTATATATAGTTATGTTGTTACTAATTTATCATATAATTCATGTAGTTCATAGATATCATGTAAGTCATATAAGTCATGTATGGAGGTAGGAGGATAACCGTCCTAAACCTCTTTCATAAGATTCACCATTACACAAGATTGTCACAAGGACAATCCAAATGGTCAAGAATTATGGAAATCATCAAGTGAAGGGTGGATTGAATAGTTTAATGGCCAAAGCCTTCATGTAATCACACATACACCAACACAGGCTTGAAAGCTTGGATGGCTCAACACTTGTGGGTTTGAAATCCTAGCAAAAACCACAAGTTTAGAGACATGATATGCCTCTTGATTGTATGTGAACAAGTCTAGCTTAACACACTAACCATAAGCTTGGGTAGTGGCATATGTAGCATAGATTTGTTATGTTAAAAATAAGTTTGAAAAAGTTTGATAAGTTATCTTTCAAAACAGAAAGTTTGGCCCCAAAAATGGTGTGATTCCACATTGGTTTTCCATGGAAAACCTATGGTAACATCCATAGGGCTTAGCAAACAATGTTGAGGAAGAAAACAAAGTGAAAACATTGAAAAACTTGAAGTTTGAAAGATAAAAATTTGGGCAGAAAGTTTGTACACTTTTGGACCTCAAAATGGTGTGATTTCACCTTAGTTTGCCCAAGCAAACTTGTGAGAACCTTCCTAGAGGTCATCCAAGAGCTTTAGAAAGAAAAAACAAGGTAAAAAGAAGAAGAAAAGTGAGTCGAAACTCACTTGCAAGCTGCTGAGTTTCAGCATAGAATTCTGAAGTTTAGGGACTTGTTTGAGGAGTATGGAGGCTTGTAAAAGTGAGAAATGGGTGGAGAAACTTGTGTTTATATAGGGGAAAAATTAGGGTTAGGACTAGGGTTGCATTTAATGTGGTTTGGTGAAGTTTTGAATCAAAAAAAGAAGAGGGAAACCCCCATGGACCTTGCGGCCGCAAGGGCTGCCACTTTTTTATTTTTATTTTTTTGATCTATTAATTATATAAATGATGTAATTAGGGTTTTAAATGATGCACAAGATAAATAAAACAAGTATGGGTCTTATAATGGCCTATTGCTATGTAAATTATTGTTTTAAAACCCTAAAAAATAATTAAGTAACAAGTATTTTCTTAAACATAATGCGACGAGATTTTATGATAATGGAAGCTTGAATTCTTTGAATAACATCACTAATTGTCTTGCTTGAGTTCAGTATAAGATTGATAAACATTCATCAAACATTTACACGTTGTTTTGAATTGATTTATAAAGAAATTAAGTATCGCGTGATCAGAAGTTTAAACGCGAATAAAGTTTACGAATTTAGCATAATTGATTAATCTTGATTACAATCAAAGCCTTAGAATACAATGAATTGAAAATAGAAATACGATTACAAGGTTTGGACTTTCCAAAAATAGAAACACGAAGCAGACTTGCTAAAAACAGAAAGATACAAATGCGAAGCGTTACACCTTTAAGTACAATTTTCTTAGCAACCCTCCCGTATATTTATTGCTTTCAGAATTTTCTTAGACACGTGATGTCTCATCGTGACTCTACACATTTACATGACTCAACATGAAATTAAATGGGTCAGTGTTTAAGTAAACGGGTACTGGTCATAAACTGATCGACATGCTAAAAACATTATTAAAATACGTCTAAATAGGTTCAATCCACTTAACTAATTGATGATACGCACAACACATTTTAATTCTTGTGTTAAACATATTAACAGGTTAACATAACACGTTTATAAAAAAAAAAGTATTTTTATATTTATAAATAATTTTATGATTACGTATAAATTATATTTTTTGTAAATTTTAATTCATCATGTATCTTATTTTTCATTGTGTTTTTGTAAGTTGTGTCAATATGTGTTAAACTTAGGCTTCTACTATTCTTATATCTCTAAATTTTATTTTCACACTCTTTTTTACTCTATCTCTCTATATATATCTATCTATATATATAAAGAAAGAAAAGGTGTGTAAATATTAACTCCCTAAACTTATCTTCATATTATTGTTATTAAAATACTTGCACTTATCGTGTAAATACTTAGAAGATAATGCAATTGACCTTAAGAAACAGTATGAATCTTTGTTAAATTATGCATTATACATAACTAATGTAATTATTATGTATAACTAGTCTAAACTACTACCCTTTTGTTTTGACCAAAAAGTAAGACTGCAGGGTTTGGGTTGGAGGCGTGGGTAGCCAAGCAACGCCGCTTTAGCCACATCGGGCCAACATGGGTAGTGGCGTTTCCCCGCTGGCGTGGCTACAAAGCCTGACGTGGGGCGAGTTGGGGAGATGAGGTGGATGGCTGCTATTGGCTGGGTTCATGGGATCGTTGGGTTAGCCATTTGGACTAGCCGTTGGCCAACAACTATTTAAAAAACAATTCTTTAACTATTTTTTCTATATAAATCAAACAATTCAAACTAAAATTAACTATCCAAATATTCAAGAACCACCTCCCATCACAAAAAATGTATGTATATTCAATGAATTCTTTAAGTTCAAACGAATCATCATCCTCATCAGACGACGGGGCGGAACTATAATTATCAACAGTGACGACGGTCCTGAAAGCTATCGTTGAAGATTCAGATGAAGGGACTTCCCAGCCCCAACCCAAACGGAGGAAGTATATCATTCGTGAACGCCAAACCGCTAATGATTTGCTGGTAAGCGATTATTTGTCACCCGAACCAACTTATGATGAAAGAATGTTTAGGCGTTGTTTTCGAATGAGTAAATTTATTTTTAAGAATATCAAAGGATTTAGATGATATTTACGATTTTTTCCGACAAAGAGCTGATGCACGTGGCAATTTAGGATTTATCACGTGGCAAAAGGTTACGGCCGCCCTAAGACAATTGGCTTACGGGAATAGTTCCGACATAATGGACGACTATTTAAAAATGTCGGCACGGGTGGCTAGGGAAAGTCTTTACAATTTTTGTACGTATATCATTGAACTATCTATGAAAAAATACTTGAGAAAACCAACGCTTAGTGATATGCAACAAATTATGGAACATCATGTTGAATATCATGGTCTCCCTAAGATGATATGTAGTCTAGATTGTATGAAATGAGAGTGGAAACTTTGTCCAATTGCATGGCAAGGCTCTCACATAAGCGGATATCATGGAATGTCGGCTATGATGCTTGAAGTTGTTGCATCACAAGATATTTGGATATGACATGCATTCTTTGGTATGCTAGGTTCACACAACGATATAAAGATTATTCATCACTCGCCCCTTTTCGATGATCTAATAAATTGTGTTGGACTTAAAGGAACATTTTTTGTAATTGATGTTGAATACCAGCATGGGTACTATCTTGTAGATGGAATTTACCATGAGTGGGCTGTTTTTGTGAAATCTTTTTCAAGAGATGGAACGCTAGATCTTAAAAGAATAACGTTTAACAAAGTTCAGATGGCGGCACACAAAGACGTCGAGCGAGCATTTGGTGTTTTACAGAAAAGGTGGAGTATTTTGAGCATGCCTTGTCGATTGTATGACAAAGATCAAATAAGAAACGTGATATACGCGTGCATCATTCTACACAACATGATTTTAGAGGATGAAGGTCGGGCAATAGTTGAATATTTTTCCGAGTAGACCGAATCAAGTAACCAAGAAATTAGTAACGAACAGAGAACGCAAAACCAAAATCTAATCGAATCACGACAAATATTTTCAAATTTTCGAGCTAATTTGATAGAACGTGTTTCAACACTTTCTATATTTGACAACATTTTTTAAGATGATGATGAAGATGGTTGATTTTTTTTGTGATGTAATGTTTTTTTAGATATTTAATATTAATAAATTCTTTGTTTAACATAAAAAAACAAAAACAAAAAAAGTAGGTGCCAAATGGCACCCCACACTATCTAGCTACGCCCCTCCACACCCCACTATTTTAAAGGTGGCTGATAGAGTCTATATATGCCACATATCAATCCAAGCTGTCACACACCCATATTCTAAATCCACTTGGTGCAAGTTTTTTGTTTTAAATAACTGAGTATTTAAGAAGAAGCAAGTTTGTAAGTATATATTTATATGAGTAAATCAAAAACATATTAAAGTCATAGATATTTATATATTCGTACACATTTCCTCATGGTCCGATAAAAACACCCCTCCCCCTTATTTGCCTCTGTTGACCAGAAATTAGTGACTAAAATAAACAATTTATGGACGTCAAGTTTAGAATATTCTTCTTGCCTTTTATTATGGCATTCCTTTTATTATTGTCGTTTTAGTTCAAAAATGCACATGCAAGGCCACAAACATTTTTTGGTCAATCATATCAGTTTAGGTATATAATTTTTTTATAAAATATAAATCTTTACATACTAACTCGCAACGGATATGGTAGTCGGGGTATGATTGGGTTTTCATCAAAGCTCATGACATTTACTATTATAAAAGTTTCGTATTTATTATTCCAAATTTAAATAAAACATTCCAATCAACACATAATTCATACAAACACTATAATGTTCCAACAAACTTGCAAATAACCATTTATTTTCTTCTAAGGCCCATGTCCTATGTGATCCATGCTTCAAACCTGTTCACCTGTATCATGTGTAAAAATAGAGTTTGGGAGAAAAATGATATGTTTATTATTTTTAATAAAATGTGCAATAACCAAATATGAAAAACGTATATGTAATCTGAATCACAAACCACATAATCAACTAGCAATGTACATGTGAGCACGATAAGCGATGTGATGTGAGATCAAAGCTCAATCAAACGGAGCCGATCTAATATATTAGGCAACGCGACGCTCCACACGTAAGAAACGGGGAACAAATGGGCCCAATGTGAGAGCTTGACTGTAATAAGAAATATAAACACAAATAACAATAAACAACAATATCACATAGCACGTTAGATCATATAATGGTAATAGCACGAGGTTTGAATTAGTGAAATAAACAAAAGCGGCACATGATACACCCCAAAATTATGAATAAAAAGAGGATCTGTAAGAATCCACTCATAGTGGGTGCGTTTATAATTTGATGAAGATTGCGCACGATTAAGCGTTTGAGATACCAAACGACGAGAAAAGCTAACCTAAATATTCACGTAATAAATTCAATGAGTATATATTTCTTTTGGTTAAAATTAGTATTTTTACTTAATTTATTATTTACACATCTTTATTAGATATTTAAGTTAATTTTTATTGTATCTATTACTATTTTTTATTTGCATAAAAAGAGATTATTTGATTATATATTATTACAGTTTTTATGGAGAAATAATCAAAATTTTAATTAAAAAAATATGTTTCTTTTCGGATCGAACCGGTCGGACATTACGCAGCGTGTGGGGATCGAACTCGTGACCTCTCGTTTACGTGCACGCAGTTCGACCAACTGAGCTACGTGTCTAACCCGGAATATATTGAGATTTAATTATATATATACGCATACTACAGCTAACATATTTTTATTTAATTAAAAAGGTTTGGATAATTTCAGGGACCGTGTAATGAGCCAGATTCGAACCCGCGTCTGCCGCTTCATGTGCACAGAGCCCGATCAATTGGGTTGTGTGTCTAACCCGGTGGATATAAGATTTTAATTATACTTATATACATACTGAGTTGTCTCATAATTTGGTTATAAAAAGGGTTTGTATAATTTGGCGAACCAGAAGCGTATATGGACTCGAACCCGTGACCTTGAATGTAAATGCACACAGTGCATCCACTGGACTGTGTGTCTAACCCGGTGTAATTCAGATTTTAATTTGTTTTAAACACACGTTCAGTTCGTCTTCTTTATTTCAAGAATACACTGAACTGATAAACCATCCGACTTGATTAACTCTTCTTTTATTGGATACTAGATAAATGTATGTATAAGATCTATAAAGATTGAAAGGGTAGTGTAAAAGAATTTACCGAATTGAAGACACTCTAGAACTCCGGCGAATTCCGAACTTCCGGCGAAGTGAAATTAAAGAACAGAAGTTGCAGAGAGTTAAAGTGAGTGTATGTGTGTTCTAATTGAGTTCTGAAATCCCTATTTATAGAGGAAAGCAGTAGCTTGGTTTAAACTTTCGGTTTCGAGAGTTTCGGTCAAGATTTTTAATATCGAAATGATTGTATAACCGATTTTGATGAATTGATTCGATAAATGAGTTTAGTCGCATGATTATAAACGGTTACATCCGTTAATTTGCAAAGGAAAATGGACCTTTGATGATTTGCTTGATTCAAGCTAAGCTGTTAAAGAGCGGGTATTTTGAATTTAATTTCAAGAGTTATTTTGATATAAATAGTATTTGGTTTGGAGATACATCAAATGTGGGTGAGTGGTGCAGTGGTGTGTTGGATGTTTGATTTGGGTGGAGACCCGGGTTCGATCCCGCGGTCCACCCTTTGTTTTTAATTTACTAGGTATTATATTTTTTATATATATTTTTTTTATTATCTTTAATATTATTTATATTAATTATTACGAAACTATTAGCGACTAACATCAAATTTGAAACAGATGATTATAATATATACTTGAATTACAAAACGGAGCGGGTTTTACAACCCGTTTTTCGTCAGATGTTACACTTAATTTACATTTTTATGAGATCATTTTCATACTCTTCAGAAGTTGGGCTCATGAATTTTTATCGATTTTCAAGGACGGCCCTGTATCTTCAGTGGGCACTCATCGAGCCTGCATGTGGAACGCCAATGTGAAGTAGCCTACCTGAATAGTCGTGTTGGGATGAATCATCTTAACAAAATCCACACATATAGAAGGGGATTTAAGGGTGGTGGTGTGCGGTCCATGTGAGAGGTAATTTATTTTTTTCTTTAAATTTGATTTTGTGTGTATTAGTGACTTGTACATTATTTAGTTACTTAAACATCATATTTCATAATATAACAAAATATATAAAGTATTTTCTGTACAAACACTAGTTTGTATATTTTTCCTACACTATTTGATTTCTTTCTATGCGTACAATACTTTAATTTATATATTATTTAGCGGACAAAGCATTTGCTACTACAAAAATTACATAAATTTAATTTGGTAAAAAATATTTTTTTATTACGAAAATAAATGTAAAAGGTAATTACAATGTGAAAATGTAAAGATTTATAAGGATATATATAAAACTTAGATAAAGTAAATATTTTGAAATATGTGTGAATATCTAATGTAATAGATGACACAATGTTTGTGAGCATTTCTAGAGGTAACTATAGAGAGTCATTATGGTTTTTTTGAAAATAACACATTTGAGTATATTTTTTTGTAACAGGTTCAGGTTTTATGGTGTCAATTTTGTAACGGCTTTGAGTATTAAGGCTAATTGCCGTTAGTTTTTATGTTAAACTAGAGTAAAATAACTAAAATACCATTGTATAATTTTTTTTGTTAATACTCGAAGGTTTTACTTTAATAAACCAGAAGAACTATTGTGTACTTAACTCTAAAATTATAAAAACTCATTATATTTTTAAAAAAATATATTATAAAATGCTACATAAAAAAGTAATAATAATATTACTAAAATTAATATACATACAATTACCAAATGTCTATTATGTGGATAAAATAAAAATTACTATAAAAATAGATTATTATATTACCCAAGATAATAAAAATGAAAATAAAAAGAATATATAGTGGTTAGGTTAGGATAAATGGATATATATGGGTAACCTAGCATATACGTTGTTGGATAATCACGGTGGATATCACATAATATTAATATCATACCCATTCATACTTACATTTTCCTATACTAATAAATGAAAATCTTTTTTTAACATGTGTCAATCTTTAGTGTCTGCTTATCTTATTTTTCAATTTCTTTTTTCTAAACAACAAGTTTAACTAAAATATAATTAGATAAGGATAATAACTAACTTTTATCAAACTTTGTATTAATAATCACTTTATCTTATTTTTCAATTTCTTTTTCTTATGAGTTAATTACTGTTTTCGTCCCTGTGGTTTGTCAAAAATCACTATTTCAGTTCATTATTTAAAAATTGTGATTTCAGTCCCTGTGGTTTCACTTTCGTAACCATTTCATTCCCTGTGGTTTCACTTTCGTAACCACTTCAATCCATTTATTCTGTAAGTACAGGGACTGAAATGGTTGCGATGTGGATTGAAATGGTTACGAAAGTTAAACCACAGGGACTGAAATCGCAATTTTTAAACTAATGGACTGAAATAGTGATTTTTAACAAACCATAGGGACGAAAACAGTAATTAACTCTTTTCTTAGTAAACAACAGTTTAACTAAATATAAGTTAGATAAGTATAATAACTTTTTTTATCAAACTTAGAATGTAACCTTTTAATGGAAAATAGGTTAGTTTCTATTATATAAATGAAGAACGAAGTACAGTTCCATATTAAAACTAAATTTCTTATATGGTTCCAACAATAACCGAATAAGTAAAAGATGTTTTCTTTTTTCTTTTCTTTGTAGAATGGCAAATATAAAAATTTTTATTGTCATTTAAATTAGATTTAGTTAAATGATCTTCTTATACTATTATTATTTAATATTTAATAGGATACAGAAATAAGAAAATTATATTAAATTACAAATTTTATGGATCTCTTATTTATTGATTATTTCTTTTATTTTTTTCCGGCTTATTAATAATCATCTAATATTTCATTGGTTCTATCACGTATAATACATATGTTTCTAACCTAATAATAAATAAAAAAACAAATTAAAATTTTTAATAAGTAAATAGTACATTGAATTTATCATTTAAATAAAGATCTTGACGACCGTATGTGTTAACCGATTACATTGTATCTTTTTAACTTGTGCAATATACAAGGTATTTTAAAGATATAACTCAAGTCCCAATCGAAAATCAAACCAAATAGAAAAGATGAAGAAAAGAATTTAGATCGAATAACTCTCAATCTTATCAATCAGAAAATAACTCAAAACTGATTACAGACTCTCAAACCATAACTCAGTTTCTCTCTAGTCTCTTCTCTCTTAATAATGTCTAACCCTAGCTTGGTTTATATAGACTAACCCTAACTTGGTGACCAAGACATTACTAAATATAATTATAACATAATTAGAAAACTTAACCAATTTAACCTACTTGTTAAATTTGGTCCCTCAAGTTCACCTACTTATGACTTGAAGGCCTTTGTCACCCTTTTCCCATCACCAACTTGTAATGAGTCGAGAATTACCGCCAACAATCACCCCCAAAATTTCCGACTCGAAATAAGCAGGCTCTAACATGTCTTCTTTGTCTTTATTCTCATAGAACTCATCTTGATCTCTAACCGTGTTTTTCGGCTCCTTCCTAGCTTGAACATTCTTGCGACCTTGTACTCGACTAGTCTTTTCTCCACGACTCGTCCTTTGGTCATAAGAACTCACACCACCATTGACTCGGCTGCGATCTTGAGCAAACACTAGCTTTCTCGGATCAGAACACATTCCCTTAGAATTTATACTCATCTTGATTTGCAACATGGATATGACTTCTTGAAGAAACTCGATCAGCCTTTTGATCTTCTTACTAATCCTCTTATCGGTCTTGATCCTCCTGGTCGGTTCTTCCTTGCCAACTCAAATCTCTGTTCAACCCTCGATTAAACCCAAATCCGTTCAACCTGAACCGAAACAAACTCTAGATTGTACCAACTTATCCAACCCATAAAACGTTTAATGGTTAAACCAAACTTGTTTGAACCACCAAAAGAAAACAAAAATTTAGCCAATCTTTTTTTTAGTAAACTACCAAAATGGTCTCTGAGGTTTGGTCACTTTTGCCATTTTAGTCCAAAACTCAAACATTTTGAATCTGGGTCCCTGTGGTTTCAATTTTGTTGCCATTTTCATCCAAAAGCAAAATTTGTTCAGATTTTTTAGTTAACATCCAGTTTTTTTGTCCTTCCTTTTAATGAAGGGGAAATGGTTAGAAGTTTTTAATTTGTTATAATAAAACGTTAAAAGACCATTTTGCCCTTCATTAAAAGGAAGAAAAAGGACAAAAGCTGAATGTTAACTAAAATATCTGACTATATTTTGATTTTGGATGAAAATGACAATATAATTGAAACCACATAGACCCAGATTCAAAAGATTTGAGTTTTGAATTAAAGTAGAAAAATTGACCAAATCTGAAAGTTTACTTTTTTTTTCTTTTCTATTTAATGGTAGAACATAAAAGAACTATCGTTTCACTTTTTTTTTTTCTTTGAATTCCTTCCTCGTCACCAACCAGGGCAAAAGCAATTCAACATGGACTTTTATAAGGTTATAATTGAAGCTTTAAATTCCTCGCCTCCACTATTAATTCAAGTTCTTGAATAACTGAAATTAATACTCCATCTCCTTCTGGATTACTTCGGCAAAGTCACCGGTTCCAGTATATTTCCAACTTGAAAGCCAGTAGCAACCGGAAACTTTTGTGCAATCCCCATCCAATCAGAACCCACCTGGTTTCGCTTTCCAATTGTCGCCATATGAACAACCTACTCGTTGCCCGTAGTCATAACGATACCACGCCGCTGCTCCGACGAACCAGTACCGCCATTCTCGACCTTCCCGATCGTCGACACGTTAGACTCCTTGGCCGCCGATTAAGAACCAGAGCAGTCGTTTGATATCGATTGAACTTGGCTCTGATACCAATTCAAGTCCCTATTGACAAGCAAACCGACTAGAAAAGATGAAGAAAAGAATTTAGATCGAATAACACTCAATCTTATTGATAAGAAAATAACTCAAAACTAATTATAAACTCTTAAACCACAACTAGGTTTCTCTCTAGTCGGTTCCCTAACTTGGTGAACAAGACATTACCAAATATAATTATGACATAATTAGAAAACTTAACCAGTTTAACCTAATTGTTAAATTTGGTCCCTTAAGTTCACCGACTTGTGACTTGAAGTCCTTTGTCACCCTTTTCCCATCAGGGACTTGTGATTAGTCGGGAATTACCGCCAACAATAACTATATTTCTTATTATATAAAATCGAATTTATATAACCGTGTAAAACACGGGGTTCTACACTAAGCTAATCTTATACTCATCGGTCCGTATTCATTTACAGTGAACAATAGGTTCGGTTAAAACAAATCAAATACCTACTATATTCTATCGTTTCTAAAAACATTAATTAAAAGAAATATCTGATTTTGATACAAAAACTTCATTTATTTTTAAAACATTTTGCATGGTTAAATTTTGAATGAAAACGGTTAAAATAGGACACTTTATTTCCCTATCAGTAATTGTCAATAAAATTCCAACTCATTATTCCGCCCTTATTTTTTTTAATTGAATCAATTATAAAATATGGTGTGGCTATTATATCAAATAAACAAGCCATTAGGGCTTTGGTTGCATGATAGAGGCTTTTATTTTTAAGGAATAGATCAGAATTCAACTTCTAGCATTACATATATTAGAATTAGTTATTGTAACTTAGGAATATAATCTATAAAATTATAGATATATCTATAGTATATTATAAAATAAATCAATATGTAACATATGTCATACATTGTAGATATCTACTTTTTTTATTTTCTGGTCTTTTTTCCCTACTTATCTTATATTAACTAAATAAATAATAAATTAATATTAAATTTTATCTTACTTTGAATGTCAAATATAATCCGTCTATTTTTCTAATAAAATATTACCCTCAAATTTAAATTGTTAATTTAAGATATTTTTAAATAAAATAATTTATTTATCACGAAAACAAAACTTTGTATTAATATGTGTTTTTTTATTTTCATTATTAAAAAGAATAATTATATCAACCTTATTACATAATTTATAAATCAAATTGTCGAAATTGGTACCAACATTTTATCACTCAAATGACTGTTGATTTGTTCTTAATTAACGTGTATATTCTTTTCAAAAGTCATCTCCGTAAACACCTTCCATCGCATATCTTGTATACATGTTAGTGTTTTTAAGGATATAATTTTTTTATATTTGGTATATAAAAGTAGATTTATTCAACTCTCTAATACACTACATCTTTTTTTAATATTTACTATACAAAATTACATTTATTCAACCCGTATAATACATGAAGTTTTTAAAGATATAACTTTTTTATTATTTGGTATATAAATTTATATTTATTCAACCCATACAATACACTGTTTTTTTAAATATAATCTTTTAATTATTTAGGATACAAAATTACATTTATTATTATTTGGTATATAAAATTACATTTATTCAACCCATGCAATTCAAGGAGTTCTGAAAGATATAACTTTTTTATTATTTAATATATAAATTACATTTATTTAACCCGTGTAATAAACATGGTTTTTAAAGATATAATGTTTTATTATTTAGTATATAAAATTATATTTATCCAACTTATGTAATACACGGGATTCTAACATATTATTAAATATTTTTATATAGCATAGTTATAAGGGGAGACACCCTCACGGTCCCCTCCCTTGATAGCCGTGAAACAACACCCACAAGAATAGACTTGGTGGGTTGAATGTCCGGGTAAGAGAACCCGTGGCGTGGTTATTGTTTTTTTAGCTCAAAAAGACCGTTCAATGGCTCTTTTGAAGCATTCGACCACGTTTTTGAAACAAATTTAAATTCTCTATGTATAAATCTTCCAATCTCATTTTAAATCACACTTATTTTAATATTCTTTCTATTTTTTTTTTTGAAAAAGTTCTGTTATTCTTTATTTTTGTTTCCTTTTAGTTTGAATTATGTATTTTTTAATAAAGGTTAAATTTTAGTTAGATTTGACTTCATTTAAGTTAAAAAGAAAGATTCAAATGGTACTTTGTGGTAAGGGTAGGACGCATCCAATGTTTTGTGGTGTAAGAGTAGTTTGTGGTGAATTTGATATGGTGCAACCGGATAGGTCGTGGCACTCTTGGGTGATCCTTCTGTCACACCCCAATCGATGGCGAAATAATCGGGGCGGACGTAAATAGATTGCTCGAGACAACATAACACTAGAATGTGACAATAATTAAAGATAACAATATTTCTTTCATTACTAAGATTTCAAGTACATTGATTTGAAACAAAATACAACGTCGAAATTCAAAATACAACAATGGAAGCAAAGGTACAAGTACAAGAAAAGTCTAATTTATGGGTGAGTTTCTAAGTCTCCCTACTAGGTTCCATGCATCCAAAACATCACTGTCAACCTGCAACATATATTAAAGTATAGTTCAACACAAAAGTATTGGCGAGCATACAATATTAAATACTAAATAAGATACATATTATCGTTCAACATGGCATAAACGTCTACTTAGGCTATCGTACAACACTAGTAATGCGATACACATTTCAACTCAAAGTTTGCCGTTAACGTAACCTATTCATAATAATGAATAAACCGTTTTGTTTACTTAATATGACCTCATGGATACGAGCGGTGCGTTACTCCTATAGCTCTATACATGTTAAGAGAGGTTTGTACACAGTTAATGACGTAGCATAAGGCATTCGATTCTAGCATGAACAAATAGTAAGCATTCGTATTAAGCATGTATGTAAGAACGATTGTTTTGGGATTAGCATAAAGTATAGTGATTTAGTGAGTTTTATAAGGCATATATGTTGCACCCCAAAAGTTAAAACTTAAAGAGGGGAGTCGAGTATGCTCACAATTTTCCAAGCTTCCTAGTAGTCCGTGCGTAGAGTGTCGAAGTGATGCAACCCGAAGTTACCCTACATGGGGCAGGTGGCCGTGAGTACACTGAGTCGAACGATTGGTCCAGATTCTGAATCAGAAAGTAAGAAAAGAAAATGGGAAAAAATAATGCCACTTCGTGTGAAATGACAGCTCTGGAACGTGTTAGCCCGTCTTGTACTCATTTCGACACTGATTTCTGCGAACAGAGATTTTGATGACGAGGAAGAGCGATCTAAGGCCATAATACTTAATCAAAATACGATTAATATCATGTCTAGGCCAGTTTATTAAGAAAGTACAACGGTTACGTATAGTTAGTCTAATTAGTCATAGATTTCAAGCATGAGGGCACGTATGCCTCGTTATATAATTCACCAAAGCATGAGATATCAACATAGTTGATAAATCCGGTTGGTCATGAATGTACAGAAGGTAAAGTACAAAAGCATGCACAAATGGTGGTGGAACTTAATTCGGACAGCCCAAGCTTCCAACGTCCTCACATTAGTTGAACCGAAAGTTCATCAGAACTTGGTTTAGCTCACGCACTGGTACAAAAGAAAAAGAAAGAAAAATAGAACAAAAGTCGTAAAATCACAAGTTGTTAGTGAGTTGAACTCACTTAGAATAATCAGGATCAATTATGCCAAGAATCCGTGTGTTTTGAGAGTGGAAGTGAGGGGATTCGGAAAGATTGAAGTGAGAAGTGGGCTGGTATTTAAAGGAAAAAGGTTGTTGTTTGTGCGAAGTGTCCACTTCGTGCAAGGTGGCCATCATTTCATATGAAGTGGTTCCAGCTCGTACAGAGGTGTTAGTTTGGGTTGTTTTTGCGTATTTTAGCTGGTTTTTAGTATTTTAAGCATGCATGAATGATGTATAAGTATAATTGCACATAAAACTGAGTATTTGAATGTTCTAAGTATGAATTTCTTGCATATAATCACGTATTCAAGATTGTGACTTATAGTTGAAGTATGTAACATGTGTAAGTATCAAATAAGTTTCCATTATGATCATAATCTCATAGTACAAGGGTTGAAAATGAAAGGTACGAATACGATTAATGTTTCCAAAAATAGAAATACAACAATACTTCCCAAATAAGGAAAGTACAAGAATACGAGGCATTACACATTCCCATTAGTATAATTTTTTTACAAAGATAATCAGTTTTTATGTTTTGGAATAATAAATTTTAATAATCCCAACTATTAACGTTGGCTCGCAACGGTTCTAACTTAAAAAATAACCAGTGGTGATCCCACTCTTTCACATATTGTAAACCAATGGATCTTTACTAACATAACCTTAATTTCTTTTTATCCTCTTTTCCTTTTCTGTTAACAAAGATCCATTGGTTTATAATATGTAAAAAGTCGGACTAATACTGGTTATTTTTTAAGTTAGAACCGTTGCTGGCCAACGGCTAATAGTTAGGATTATTAAAATCCCTTATTTCTTATATTTTTTAGAGTTAATTACACATAAATCTTTTATGGTTGATTGAAAGTAACATTTTTTTAGGACTAACAAAAAATTATATAAGAGTATTTTAGTATTTTACATCGATTTAAGATAAAAACTAATGAAACTTGACTTCAATGCTCAAATGTATTATAAAATCAAAACCATAAAACCTAAATATGTTAAAAAAAAATTAGTGAATAAACCACAAAAACAATCCGTTAATTCAAAATGTGTTATCCCACTCTTTTTCTGTCACCCATTATATCTAGATCTAGAAGTATTGCGATTCTCCACTTAATCTAGAAGTACTATGTAAATTGCGATTCTCCACTTAATCTATTTTGTATTAAACTTTCCCCTAATCAATTAGCACTTGTTTTACATATATTTGTTTAGGTTTTCTTGATTAAATTTAGCACTTGTTTACATTTTTTTAAATGTAAATATCACATAATCACTACTAGTAAATTATAATAAATCACTTCAAGTTTACAACATGCGAAGAATTAAATCATGGTCTCTATTCAAGAGACACAAAAGCCTCTACTACGACGATCATAAATTTGAAAATCATCAAGTATTGTTGTTATGCTTTTTAAAATTCTCTTATGGCCGGAACAAATAATCCATCAGTATTTTACGATTCTCTTATAATCCGAACAAATGATCCATCAGTATAAATCTTATATCAATTTTGAACAGGTGCATTCAAATATCATGATATGGAGGATTTCTTGTTGAGCTAATTTTTTGGTGTATTTGAGTGTTTGTATGTATGTTTGTGAAACTATTATAAGTCTTTATATGATAACCGTTTATTTTTAATTATGCTAAAATTAAAACTATAGCAATTGAGTATCGACATGTTTTTGTAATAAACATTAATATGGAACACCAGCCAGTTCGTGAAAAAAAGACAAGGAATATAGATGATGTGGTTTCACATGATGACCTAACTTATCTTCGGACACATTGTCATATATTAATATTTATGTAAGATTATGGTATCCTTATCTTAATTATATAATTATGCGTGTATAATTAGGATATAATAAAAACCATAGATTTTTTTTTCAAAATATGTTTGTAAAACAGACTTAGACGCATAAAGAATGAAGCTTATGGTAAACAACTTTAGATAGTATAAATTAGCAACATTTTTTATACATTAAAGTGTTGTATCCAAGGTTTTAAATATGATTTAAATTGGCCGGTTATACCGGATCGGCCTGGTACAATAAAGGCCAGTAAAATCCGAATACGATATTTCTTAGTACCGACGGTAAATCCAGTTCAAACTATTAAACCGGTTTGCATTATCTTAAAATTCGATTTATTATTTTTATAAAATACGATATTAATGTAACACTGGCCTCCATATTTCCGGTAATTAATAGAGTGCTTCCATTCTAATATTCCATCGTTGTTGAAACTTTTACCCACCTCGTCTAATGTAACATTGTTTATAAGTAATAAAAATGCTTATGAAATGCTTAATGTTTTACACGAAAATAGTTTTTTAGATAAAATCATGATCATTTACGTAAATCCTAATTGAGATTGAATTAATATTCTAGATGAATTTATATTTTATGGATTTATAGGGTTAACTAGTAATCCTGTGGAAACGCCCGATATAACCTGGTTCAACCACTTAAACCATTTTATATCGCAACCCCCATATGATTTAAAACCGGCTTTTAAAACATTGTTGGTACCCCATGCTTTAGGGGCTTTTCAATTTTTTTATTTTTATTTTTTATATTCCACTTTTAACCCAAAACTACTTGATTTTGTACTTTTAAACCAAAAGTTTTCATCTTTTCCAATTTAACCACACAACTTTTTTATTTTCAATTTTGAACACCTATGCTTTTCATATTTCATAAAATTTTCGTTTTACGTTTCATTCTAAATATTGCGAGTTAACACAGCACAACGTAGTGTGTGGTTCAACGTTTCTATATTTTGTTATACTCTTTGTTCTAAATTTTGCGAGTTAACATGGCGTAACATGCATATGTGGTTTAGTGTTTTTACGTCGTCTATTTTTTTTCCCTTTTAATACATTCATCGCAACGCACGAGTCCTAATTGAGTTAGTTGTTATCGTCTATGTTTTACCTTTCGGTCTAATTCTCAGCATCAAGACGCCGCAACTTTGGGTGTAACACCCTGTAAAATCGTGTCCAATAGTATAGTGACACGTGTTGTATTTTAAATATAGTCTATTAAAGACGAATAAGGACTAAAGGTGTCAACATGCTCAAACTGAGCCTCTGAGTGACAGTCCGATGTCAACATGCGTAAATAACAGCCTCTGAGTGACATATATGTCAACATGCTTAAATCATTAGCCTCTGAGTGACTGATATGTTAACATGCTTAAAACTTGGCCTCTGAGTGACTAATATGTCAACATGCCCCGCCTCTGAGTGACATCGCAATCAACATGCTTATAATAAGCCACTGAGTGATCCTTTGTGAAGTCCTAACTCTCATACGTGCCAATTGTTGGACAAAGGGTTCAGTTTTGTAAATATGTGAAAGTTGGATAATGGAGGGATTAGAAGTGTCAACATGTTAATTTATACCTCTGAGTAACCTTTTAACGAACCGAGAGCTCGACAATGTCCGGGCATAATCCCGGGTATGCCAAGTATTGGCTACGGAGGGCTAAAAGTGCCAAAAAGGTGTTTTAAAAGGTTTTTAGAAGCTTTATAAAGTTAAGGGATTAAAAGTGTCAAACTTTGAAACTGGCCAAAGGGCGGTTGCGGGCCGCGAGAGACCTGGCTTGGGTCTCTCGCGGGGTGCGAGAAGGGGTCTGCAGCAGAAAGTTTTGGCTTGGTCCCCAAACAAAGCTCCAAAACCATTTGATCGAAACAATGGACTTGTAATCAGCTATGCCATGTTTTGGGACACTTGTAAGCTCCCTCTTACACCCCTAAACACCTGGCTTCACCTCCTTTGAGTTCTCCAACTATAAATAGGTGATCAAGTTCACCATTTGAACTTGCACCTTTCTAAATCACAACTCTTCTCCCTAAACACTTGGCTTCACCTCATAAATTGATCTTATATATGTTATGAAACCTGTTTTGCCACTTAAAAAAGGTCGTAATAATTATTAGAATATGTAAGAACATGTTCGGCTCGTCAATTTCAGTTCTAGGGTCGATTCGCAACCGAAAGTCGCAAAGTTTGACTTCTGCTTTGACTTTCGATTCTGGCCCGATTAAGATTAGTTACCTACTGATCTAAAGTTGCATTATGATCGTAATATAATGTAGCATAACCGTTTGAGGTTATATTACATGATCATAATCAGAATCCAAGTTTATACGCAAGTTCCATAATTATGCCATCTTTGACCAAAATGTCCTTTTTGCATAAAACAAGGTTTTAAATGATAATGAACTTGAAAATGAGTTTCCTACTAATGTAATATTATAAGTAGGATTATTTGGGATGTTAAATCAGATTATAAACTGAGTTTACAAGCGGGTCCTTAAACTATGTCGATAAATGACGATTTTAGCCCTTGTGGCTCATAAGATGGTTTTAATCAAATCTTTTCAAAGTAAATCTTTTACATCTGATATGTTATATTAAATAACATATCTAAGACATTTTAATCTGACCCTAATGTCAGTTTTCGTTAAACATCGCATAAACGTCATTTTACGACATAAGCGCCGTTTTGGTGCATAGTATGGTTTTAAACCGTATTGGTCAACCAAGACTTGTTACCTACTGATTTTAAAACTTTTTTAAACATATTTACAGTAGGTACATGTTATAAACTCAGAATCTCAGATAATTTATAAACTTTGTGTAAAATGACCAAAATGCCCATTCGGTGCATAGTTCGGTCATAAAAGATAAATTACACATATAAATATATAATTGGTATCCTATTGATATTATATCATAAATAAACTATTTCTCCAGAATACTTATAACTGTAACATTAAATTATATTCAAGTTCCTTTTATACGGTATGAAATTACCAAAATGTCCTTATGAGGCATAGTTTCGTTTTAAAATCTTAACGAGCATATAAGTTGATATCCTACTGATATTTTAACTTATTTAAAAATATAATGGCATATAGAACTTGTCCATGACTTATCCGGTTACCCATTATCGCTTATAAGCATACGGTTGATTATACGTAACTAGTTTACGGAATTTAACCGAAACGGGTTTAACCTTGTCATTCAATTTCAAAATCCATAATGTTTATAGTTTACCAATATTATGCAAGTCAAGGTACTTGTCGGGTTTAAACTACATTCTATCCGATCATCGTATAATCAAGCGTTATATGTCTTGATCATGTTTACTACTCGGTCTAAGTCTATGACTTAAATAAAGACCGATAGTATTTAATTGGTTAGCTTATGCCATAATCCAGACTAGAGCCTTGCCGGTAAATGCTATCTGCACGTTAGTACTTTTGTATACGGCTGAGTTATTGAAATTTAAAAGAAGACTAGCTCAGGTAAATACTCTCGACTTATTTTCCCTATACGGGCTTGGGATACGGTAAATTATTATCGCTTGGTCAGAAATGGGATCAATCGAATGCCGGATTGTGGCTAGTAAATCCGCATATTCTGTTTTAGTCAGTTTTGTTTGATAACTCAAACATCAGGGGTTAAATTACCGTGTTCTGGATATCCTCGGCTCATTAGATTAGTTAATGGCCACGACCTTAGCGCGGGGTGTAGGCATACACGGACAGACGCTCAAATGCAAATTACCCAAGACGTTGGGGATAACTCCTCTGTGAGTTCTAAGTGGTGTGTATTTAATCATGTCTTGGTCGCTGTACTGGGCCCTGTATGTATGGACAAACATGTGAATCTGTTAACAAGGTTACAAAGTAACTTTCCCAAGTTATAAAAGATTTTGTGCCCTGGGCACTTAAAATCATTTTAAAATGTTTTCAAATGAGTCAGTTGGGTGTATTTACCAACGAAAGCTGACGTATCGTCTAAAGACTAAACTGCAGGTACAATACGAAATATGCCGGAAGCTGCTCGGTAGTGAATAAGAGGATCTTGCAAATCCTTAGATCTGCCCTAAAGTCTGTTTTATATTCTTTCTTGTACATTTTAATGATCCGTTTGTGGATCTTCTATTACGAGCCTATATATTATTTTATTTCGAACATTTGGTTTGTAATAGTAGTTTTACTCCAAGAACTTTGTTGTGTTGTGTTTAATTGACAATGATGTTATCAACTGACGTCACAATACTCCCCACCCGGGTCCACCGGTGTATGGATTTAGGTTGGAAATCCGGGGCGTGACATGGTGTTGGTGATTGTTGGCTATGGTGTGACACTGGTGCTATTTGTTACGGTTTTATGCCCCCATCACAACGCGGGGGGCTTAATACTAGTATAATAAAAATAAGATGACGGATCACGTACAGGACAACATATGCATATGAAGCATACGTGAGATTAACAGCCATTGATCTCTTGATCTCCCAAGATCAATGGCTCAAAACAAGGCGGGGTCATTTTTCGTAATATGAGATTAAAACAACTGAATAAACAAATAGAAGGGTATTCTGTTCCTTTTCTCACTTGAACTTCTTCCCTCTTGATTTTCAAACGGCTATAACTTTTTCATATGTTAATATTTTTAAAAGAAATTACACCGAATTAATGAACATTTCATTCTCTTTAATTTGACCAGCCTTTTGCTGTAGTTTTCTCAAAAAAAAAATACATGATTTTGAATACCCATTACGTGATTTTGAATACCAATAGATGACTACGTGATTTTAAATACCCATTACGTGATTTCATTATAGTATGTAAAACCACACGAAGTGATTACGTAATGACAAAACAATAGGTCACAATGTATTATTACATAACTACGTGATTTTAAAATTCCCATTTCTTTATTACGTGATCTCATTGTAGTACTTCATGTAAAATCACACTAAGTGATTACGTAATTACGTAAAAACAAAAACATGTAATATATAATATTTCATATGGAATACCTAATATTTCAGGTGTAATCATGTAACACCCCATTTGTAGACACGCGCGCACACACACACACACACACACACACATATATATCGTCAAACGAATAAGTTATGAATATGATGGTCATTTTAAATATGAGATATTTAAACGAGCCTTTCCTACTATAGAAGACCGTTTAATATAATAATAAAATATATTATATTTGCCTCTACTGCGTTTTTAATGAAACATAGGTCAAAATGTAAAGAAAAATGTGCTCTTCAAAATATATTTATAATTTTGTAAAATATTATATTTTAAAAGTTATATGAAAAAAATAAGTAAAGCAATTTAATTAATTATAACATAATAATAATAATAATAATAATAATAATAATAATAGTAATAATAATAGTAGGTGTATACGTGTAATTTCAAAGCTTCTCAATGTGGATTCTTTTAAACTAGTCTTAATCTTAACCTCCCTGGTTTGTGAGGGGTTGGAGTTGTAAAACCATGCTATCATTATGAGTTGGAGGGTACGTAAAATAATAATATAATAATAATAATAATAGTAATAATAATAGTAGGTGTATATGTGTAATTTCAAAGCTTCTCAATGTGGATTCTTTTAAACTAGTCTTAATCTTAACCTCCCTGCTTTGTGAGGGGTTGGAGTTGTAAAACCATGCTATCATTATGAGTTGGAGGGTACGTAAAATGATACCAACCAATTGATGATCAAAACTGAGAAAAAATGTAAAATAAAAAAATGAATTTATAACACAAAGTAACCAACTGAAATGTATATAAAAATAAGGACGAAAACGTATTATATTGGACCCGATACATTTTATAAAACAATTTATACCGAAACGTAAAACAACTTATCTTTATACTGACACATACAAAAAAGCATGTAAAATTTCAAGAAATAAAAATGACATTTTACAAAGTTTTTAAAAAGTCAAGGGACTATATGTCACATCCCGACCCGCAACGGATATGACACATGGTATGATATGATTGTTTTATAGCTCTTGATATTTATTTAAAGTTCCAATATTTATTATTATCAATATTAATCTCACATAACCAAATAATTGTTCTAAATAAAACCATACAATACTCAAAATACAAAAGATAATATAAGTCTTGATTTGATTATTCTAAGGCACAATCCTATGTGTCTTCTCAAGTAGCTATCAACCTTGTGTATCTGTTTCATGTGTAAAAGAAATTTGGGTCAACAATAGTTGGTGAATATATCTTTATTTGTTTTTATTTAACTTTAAAAGTTTAGTTGATTTTATTAAATAAAAATTATTTAGCATGCAATATTAAGTGTAATAGGTGACATAAATCATTTAATCCGAAAATCAGCTAATCCATAAATAAATGATGTAACATGACATAACGAAACACATGAAATGAAACAATGATGCGATTCAAGCCCCGTAAGGCGAAAAGCGATACTATGAAACAATGATGCGATTCAAGCCCCCAAAAGGCGAAAAATGAAACTATGAAATCCATGACACAAAACGGTAAACACGTATAGCGTATAAATGAAACAGGTAATGCAACATACAAAACAAATAGGAGCACATATGACACTTAACTTGGTATGTTATTGAAAAAGTATAAGGATCATATGAAACATGACACATGAAACACCAAGAAAAAGTAAGATCTACTCACAGTTTGCGTTCTATTAATCCTTTAGCTAAACCGCACAAAAAGGAAAAAAGAACGATTCCAAGATAAAAGTATCCTAAGTAATATGACACAAAAATATGTACTAACATATATATAAAATATAGTACAACCTATGACTTGGAGTTTTTTTCTAACTTATAAATTTTACCAAAACTATTAACCATAATATTACTATGTCACTAGTTAAACACTATGACTTTTATGTGACAGAAGAAATATATTGATTAAATATATACTTTTATGACATTAGCTACTAAAACATAATAAGTTTAGATTTTTAACATAGTGTTAAACATACACTCACTTACTTAATATTAATTTGTTGTGTCCTCTTTTAAGTGATTAAATCACTAATATTCACACTAATATAAAATATCCCTTTGATATAAATTTTTATGTAGTGTACAATAAAAATAAAAAAAAAAGATACATTCAGACAAATCGATTTTATAAATATTACAATTTTAATTTTGTTAATAAAACATTATTGGGTTAGTTTAAGTTGTTGCCAACCTGTCAAGTCCAAGCGAGAACATTGCGAAATAGTTGAATTCCTTTTTTTTAAATATTCAATCAAAAGAAAATATACCTTTCCATATTTTATGTCCATTTTTAACAACCATTAATTTATATATTTAAAATTGTATTTCTTTTTTTTCAAAGAGAATCCAAAATGTTTTTTTGCATAAAATTTCAAAGACAATAAAATGAAATCACTAATTTATTACAGAACACATGAGACATGAAGCTATATTTAATATAACTTTCTCTCAAGCTTTATTTCGATACCAAAAACAATAAAATAAACAAAGATCTGTTAGATATTTAGAAAACCTATGATGTTGATACTGTAACATCCGTCAAAAAACAGATTCACATCATTTTGTAATCAAGTTTATGTTATGATCTTTTAGTTACGTATTTATGTTAATCGGTTAAGATATTCGTTATATTAATAATATAAAATAATAAATAATAATAAAAATAATAACAAAGTAAGGTATATATATCTATATATATATATATATACATAGGGTAGGGTAGGGTTCTAGAGTGAACACTAGGTTGAGAGTGAACTGTGAGAACAAATCTGAGCTATTAGATTATATCATCTAGATATTTTTAAACAATGACAAGATTGTAATTGTAATGTTGTAACTTCCCTTTAAATTAATTGACAGAAGGGTATTTGCGTCTTTTGTAAATTGCATTTATTAAACAATATAATCAAAATTCATAAAATCTTGCTAGTTTCCATATATACAAGATATACAATTGTTAGTATATACACATGTGTACAGTCTCGAAAGTATCAGTTTATACAAGATACACAGATGTTAGTTTATACACATGTATACAGTCTCGCTAACTATCAATTTATACAGATACACCATTGTTAGTTTATACACATGATACATGTGTACAGTCTCGCTAACTATCAGTTTATACAAGATATATAGTTGTTAGTTTATACAGATGTGTACAAACTTTTAATACATCTGTGTATTTTGTAGTCCACGACCTAGTTCCGTTAAGAGTTTCATGTACGGTTTGAATCCGGAAGGAACAGTTGGTGTTCAGTACCTAGTTCCGCTAGAAGTTTCATATACGTTATTAGCAACTGATTATACACGAGTTTAAAATAATGGAGAAGTAATTAAAAATGTGTGAGAGAGAATTAATAGATGAGAAAATTAAGGGTTTTAATTAAGAGAGAGAGCGCTAATGTCAATCTTGTCACACCCCGACCTGCAGCGGAATAAGAGTCGGGGCATAATTGGGTTATCACCAAAGCTCATGATATTTACTAATATGTTTCATATTTATTAAAGTCAAAATTACATCCTCAATATTCCAAACATGTTCATACAAATACAAAGAAAGATAATCAACTAAACAATCCAAAGTCTAAACCAGTTTATTCTTCTAAGCCATCCTATGTGTTTCTTGCTGCAGCTGGATCACCTGTATCATGTGTAAAAATGGGGGGTTTTGGGTCAACATAAGTTGGCGAGTGAACCTTGTTAGAAAAACATTTATTATTGATCTCTTGTTATCTTTATCATAAAAATTGTGATATAATCATATGTGAGCAAACGTAATTAAATCATACAATAACAATAACAACAACAAACAATAACTTACAATAACAAACCAACTTGCATGAATATAACACATGAATGAAACTGTATATGTTGGCAACGTCACGTTCACGCTCATAATGTAATGGGGAACGGACGGCCTATGATAAATGTCTGTGCGATCAAGGCTCAATCAAACGGAGCCGATCGTATGTTGGCAACGCCTGGTTCACGCTCATAATGTAATGGGGAACAGCTCAACGCTCATAATGTAATGGGAGGCCTATGATAATGTATGTACTGGAAATGATAAATTTAATCTAAACAATAACCACACAAACAGTTGATACAAGTTGAATACACATTTGTTCATGAATATGACAGATGCACAATAGTTTAAATGTGATAAGTAATAAGACACATGATACACCCCAAAACGTGATTAAAACGGGGAATTTGTAGAGATTCACTCACATTGGGTGCGTTCGGTTGAAGATGATGAAATGCGCACGAGTTTAGAGGATTGATCGACGAGAATTAACTAACCTAAATAATAACGAAAGGTATGGTAAATGAGTGGATTTTATTAATAATTTTAATAGGATTTTTAGATATATTTTTGTGAGTTTAAGGCTATTTTCTATCTTTAAAAACATTATTTTTAAGTATTTTTAATTGATTTTTAAATTAAATAAATAAATAAAAATATAAAAAAATGTTGACTTTTGCGTTGACCATTGACCGTTGACCGTGACTGTTGACTGTTTGACCGGTTCGCTGGTGTGCATGTGTGCGCCGGGTAAGGCTCGAACCCGAGACCTCCCGTTCGCGTGCACGCAGCTCTACCAACTGAGCTACGTGTCTAACCCGAAATAATTCTGTTTTTAATTATATTTATATACTGTTTTAGTTTATTCAAAATTCTTTTCTTTTCAAAAAGGATTTTAATCATCGAACCGGCGTGTGTAACAGGTCTCGAACCCGGGACCTGTGGGTTTGTGTTGCACACAGTCCACCGCTGGACTGTGTGTCTAACCTGGTTAATATACCGATTTTTAATATACTTAACATCTTTAGTGGGTTAATCCGGTTCAGTTAAAAAGGAAAACATCTTTATTACAGAGTATACAATTGTGTCAAGGATCAAACTCGCGGCGTGTGATATATGTGCGCACACAGTCCACCGCTGGACTGTGTGTCTAACCCGAGATAATATCCAATTTATATTAAACTTATATACAAACTAACTTCATCTTCTTCGTTACAATATCACAGACAACGATTACCCTACTGATTCTGTTTAATTCGATTGACAATCATTTAAGTGATTAAAACGAAATGGACAGGAACGATTTTGGGAGTAGACATACCGGAAAAATGGTCTTTCTCAGAATTCCGGCGGAGTCGTCGGCTCTGTTTTTATGGGCTTCGTCTGAACGGACCAATTAACAGTTTTGATTAGCTAGATGTAGAATTGAAGTACTGAACAAGAGTTATCAGAAGGTTTAAAGGTTTATACCGTTTCACAACGGATTCTAGAAATTCTCAGAAATTTTCCGGCGAATGATGATTATCCGATATCGTCGCCTGGAACGATTCTGATTGAAGGGTTTGAGTTAGCAAAAGCTTAACAACTGATAGAAGATGAAAGAATTGAGAAACTTACTGTTTTAATGGAAGACACGGTTTTCCGGCGAAAGTCCGGCGAGTTCAAAAAGCTTTTTCGACGAACTGAAAGTAGAGCGAAAGTGAAATTGGAGGTTCTGCGGATGATTCTGAGTCGCGAAAGGATGCTATTGTTGGAGTAATTCAGGTAATGAATATCTTCGGTTATGAAAAACCAAACATCACCAGAATTCAAGGTAATTCAAGACTAAATTGACTAGGATCGTCGGTGCATCAGTTATAATCTAGAATCCGCGATCACTCAAACGTTTTGGACGGTTGGAAGCCGATTACAGTTTCAGTTTGGCGCAACAGGTTGATTCATGGTTGTTCATAAGTTTTAATTGTTTCCTAGAACTCACAAAAAATCAAGTGGCGGAGTGGTTATATGTACGCGAGTTAAAGCTTTGACTCACCCGGCTGACCCGGGTTCGAATCCCTGCAGCCGGTTTTCTTTTTTATTTATTTTATTTTCACTTTTTATTAATTATAGTTTTTAAATACTAATTTGTTTATTAATTATGCATCGTTTAAAGTTAAAATAAACATAAATACGCACCGAAACATTTATAACTTGATATTCGATTACAAACGAAGCGGGTTTGGAAAACCCGTTTTTGACAAATGTTACAGTATCCCCTACTTTTAGAAATTTCGTCCCGAAATTTAAGTAGTAGTGGTAGTAGGAAAAAGATGCGGGTATTTTTCGCGCATTGAGTCTTCACGTTCCCAAGTAAACTCAGGTCCCCGTTTCGACTCCCAGCGTACCCTAACAATTGGAATACGACTTCGTCTTAAACGTTTTTCTCCGAAGTCCATGATCTCTACTGGTCTTTCAATGAAATGCATAGATTCATCGATCTGAATATCTTCCAGGGGAATATGGAGGTTCTCATCAGCGAGGCACTTCTTCAAGTTTGATACGTGGAATGTGGGGTGAATTCTGTTGAGTTCTTCTGGTAGATCAAGCTTGTATGCTACAGGTCCTACTCTTTCGAGTATCTTGAAAGGTCCTACGTAGCGTGGTGCTAGCTTGCCTTTCTGGCCAAAACGTTCCTACTACCCTTCCACGGTGATACTTTTAAAAGTACATGATCACCAATGTTAAACTCCAAAGGCTTTCGTCGTTTATCTGCATAACTCTTTTGACGACTTTGAGCCGCTAGAAGATTGTTTCGAATTTGATGGATCTTGTCTGTGGTTTCTTGAATCAATTCCGGACCGGTGATTTGAGCTTCCCCAATTTCGTGCCAACATACTGGAGATCGGCACTTACGACCATATAAAGCTTCAAAAGGTGCCATGCCGATACTAGAATGATAGCTGTTGTTGTACGAAAATTCAACTAATGGTAGATGAGTGTCCCAATTTCCCTTGAAGTCTATGACACATGCTCGAAGCATATCTTCAAGAGTTTGAATGGTGCGTTCAGATTGTCCATCAGTTTGAGGATGATAAGCGGTACTGAGGTCTAATCGTGTACCCAAAGCGGCTTGTACGGCTTGCCATGTTCGTGAAGTGAAACGACCATCACGATCTGAAATAATGCTTAACGGTACACCATGACGGCTTACGATTTCGCTGATGTAGATATGAGCTAGCTTCTCGTTCTTGAAATCTTCGCGGATCGGAATGAAGTGAGCTGATTTTGTAAGACGATCAATGATTACCCATATAGTGTCATACCCACCAGAAGTGCGAGGTAACCCGGTAATGAAATCCATGGTTATGTTTTCCCACTTCCATACAGGTATTTCAGGTTGGACCAGAAGTCCTGAGGGTCTTTGATGTTCAGCTTTCACCTTGGAACATGTAAGGCACTTGGAAACAAAAACAGCAATATCCTTTTTCATTCCAGGCCACCAGTAGGTGTATCGAAGGTCTTGATACATCTTATCGGCTCCTGGGTGTATAGAGTATCGTGTTTTGTGAGCCTCATTCATAAGGAATTCACGAAGGTTGTTGTGGTCAGGAATCCATATGCGATCTAGATAGTACAGAATACCGTCGGATTTAGTTTCAATTTTAAGTTCAGCTCCACAGGACAGCTCCTTTCGTACGTCGTCTTCCGTTACTGAAACATGTTGAGCTTCTCGAATTTGATATTTGATGTCGGTTATGATTTGCGAACATAGAAGACGAATGGAGTTCGCATAACCCTTTCGACTGAGTGCATCGGCCACCACATTTGCCTTGCAGGGTGATACCGAATTTCACAATCGTAGTCATTAAGAAGTTCGACCCATCTTCGTTGCCTCATGTTTAACTCCTTTTGGTTGAAGATATGTTGAAGACTCTTGTGGTCAGTGTATATTTCACACTTAGTACCGTAGAGATAATGTCTCCATATCTTAAGAGCGAACACAACGGCTCCAAGTTCTAGGTCGTGGGTGGTGTAGTTCTTCTCATGAATTTTGAGTTGTCTAGAAGCATAAGCTATCACCTTTCCTCTTTGCATTAGAACACAGCCTAGTCCTTGCCCTGACGCGTCGCAATAAACCACGAAGTCATCACAACCTTCAGGAAGAGTGAGAATAGGTGCATCACAGAGTTTTTGTTTAAGGGTTTGGAAGGCTTCTTCTTGTTTGGGTCCCCATATGAAGGGTTTTCCTTTATGAGTTAAAGCCGTGAGTGGTACAGTAATGCGAGAGAAATTTGAAATGAAACGGCGATAATAACCAGCCAAACCAAGGAATGATCTTACTTCGGTTGGTGTACGTGGCGCTTGCCATTCTTGTACCTCTTTGATCTTTGAGGGGTCGACATGTATTCCCTTGTCATTGACTACATGTCCAAGGAATTGTACCTCTTTTAACCAGAATTCGCATTTGGAGAATTTGGCGTAGAGCTTTTCATTCTCTAAGAGTGTAAGGATGAGTCGAAGGTGCCGTTCATGATCAGACTTAGACTTTGAGTAAATGAGGATGTCGTCGATGAAGACTATAACAAAGCGATCGAGATAGGGTTTGCAGACCCTGTTCATTAGATCCATGAAGACAGCTGGAGCGTTGGTTAAACCAAATGGCATGACCATGAATTCATAATGACCATAACGAGTTCGGAAGGCGGTCTTTGGGACGTCTTCTTCATGTACTCTGAGTTGATGATAACCAGAACGAAGGTCGATTTTTGAAAAACAGCTGGCGCCTTGAAGTTGGTCAAGAAGATCATCAATGCGAGGTAATGGATAGCGGTTCTTGACTGTTAACTTGTTGAGTTCTCTGTAGTCGACGCACATGCGAAACGTTCCATCTTTCTTCTTTACAAAAAGGACAGGTGCACCCCAAGGCGAGGAGCTAGGACGTATGAATCCTTTGTCAGTCAACTCTTGCAATTGACTGGCTAGCTCTTGCATTTCGGAGGGGGCTAACCTATAAGGAGACTTTGCAACTGGTGTAGCTCCAGGTATAAGATCAATGCGGAATTCGACTTCTCTCACGGGAGGAAGTCCTGAAATGTCGTCAGGAAAAACTTGCGGAAAATCTTTTACTATTGGGATGTCTTCAAGTTTCTTCTCCTTGGTTCCCTTTTTGACGACATGAGTTAAAAATGCGACATAATTCTTGCGGAGATATTTTCGAGCTTGAAGACAGGACATTAATCTGAGCCCTTTCGATGGGGTTTCTCCAAAGATTCGTAGAGTCTGACCGTTTGTAAGAGGAATGCGTATAAACTTTTCGCGGCATACAACTTCAGCCTGATGTTGGCTGAGCCAGTCCATACCAATTATAATGTCAAAGCTTCCCAACTTCATAGGAATGAGGTCAACTGGAAAATCGTGATCGTTTAAGGTGAGAGTACAATTGCGTATAATAGAGTTTAATGAGACCGGTTTTCCGTCAGCAACTTCTACTGTTATGGATTCCATGAGCTTATCACGAATTTGGTTGAGGATGGGTTCAAATTCTAAAGACACAAAAGTTTTATCCGCGCCAGTATCAAACAACATGGATGCATAACTACCATTGATAAGAAACGTACCGTTAACCACATTGCTGTCAGCTCTAGCTTGATTAGCGTTGATGTTGAAAGCTCTTCCTCTTGCAGGTGGAGGAGCTTGGTTAGCCTGATTCACCGGATTTTCTTGGGCTTGGGCATGTATAATGTTCACCAAGCGTGGACAAGTGTTTCTAAAGTGGCTTGGGTCCCCACAATTGTAGCAAGCCCGCATAGGTTGCACCATGGGATAGTTGGGTTGGTAGTAGGATTGGGCTAAATGTTGGGTAGGTGGTAGTAGTAGAGGTTGTTGGGCTTGACCCATTATTTGATGGTGGGTTTGGGTTGAGGGCTAGTGGCGGTTCATTCGCTGAGGTATGCGACAGGTTTGAACGGTGTGACCTGCGCGACCACAGCTGGTACAATGTTGGCAGGGATGATCAGGAAAGTGATGGTATTGGCAACGGTTGCATTTTGGGTAAGGGCCGGAGTATGACCTTTTATATGGTGCAGGTGAGGGGGCAACTTGGGTAATGGGTGCAGCAGGGATAGGGAAATTTGTTTGTGTAACAGCGAAGTTTCTGGTGTTACGTTTCCTCTTGTTAGCAAACTTAGAGGAGGAGGTGGAATGGTTTGAAGTTTGGCCCTCAGCGGGGGGCTTTCTTTTTCTCATCTTTAAATTTACCGTTGCGAATTCGATTCTCGGTAAGCTCAGTAGCTAGTTCCATAGCAGCTTCAAGTGTTGCTGGCGAAGTGCTGAGAACTGAGTCTTGAATTTTTTAGGGAAGGCCTCGAATATAGTGCTCGACTAAACGGTAAACTGGAGTGAACAAGTTAGGGACCATTTGGTTCAACTCTAAAAACCTCTTATTGTAGGAAGTATGATCTCCCTCCTTTTGTTTCAATGAATGAAATTCATCCTCTAACTTTTTAATCTCACTTCTAGGACAGAATCGTCTCGGCATGATTTCCCTTAACTCCTCCCACGTTAAGGCCATTGCATCTTCGATTCCTCTCTTACCCTTTTCAGTATTCCACCAGGTAAGAGCTACCCCAAATAGTCTCCCGGTTGCGTATCGTACCTTGTGATCCTCGGGACAATCGCAGTTGAGGAAGGTGTTTTCCATTTCCTCAAACCAGTGGAGGAGAGCAGTGACACCTTCGGTCCCTTCAAATTTCGAAGGATCGCAAGACTTGAAATGTTTATATGAGCACTGTTTGGTAGGAGGGTTGCTGATGTTCTGGTCTTCTTGCTGGGGAGGATTGGTGGGATTTGTGGCGAGAGCTTGTTGTACTTGAACCACAATGTCAGGAAGCACCGCGGCCATTTGTTTTGCGATTTGAGTGGCCAAGCGTTCGTGTGACCTTCCTGATCTTCTACCCCCTCGTTGTTGCCTAGCCGACATCTACAGGAACATATATAAGAAGATTGTGAGTTTATGGAGTCTTTTTAGGTGTCACGTGTCTTAAAAAAATAAAAATAACATAAACATCAAGAATGCAACTACATCCATAGGATGTCTTGGGTTTGCTCATGTTGGGCCTCAAATGTCCCCCATACCTTCACCTGTATAGTCATGTGGGCCCCCATGACTATTGGCTTGGTAGGATTCACATTAGTATTGGCGGTTTAAACACTCGCATCACCCGAATGAAAACCATGAAATATGTTTACGAGATGTATGGTCGGAAGGTGTCCAGGTGTAGACACAATGACAACTCAAAGTGGGGTTAGCTCACACGACGTTTGGTATAGCATGCTTTGGCCTAATAGGTCCTTCGTACTCTCATCGTTGGTCCCCAGGTAGGCAAACTGGTCCTTTATTTTGGATTTATACGAATGCCAAGCCTAGACAGGACGTCCCGACTACCGGTACTTGTACCCTTCCAGTTACTACATGCCCGTCATGAGAACTCACTTTGATGTGATTTGAAAATACAAAAATCATTGCAAAAACAATCATGAAAATGATGTGGTGTGTGCTCTCATGGATATGATATGTTATGAGAATATGATTCATGATAGGCATTATATAATAATATGTACTTATGAACATGCTTGCATAACATTGAATGTAACATTAAACATATAAACATCATGAATTTTGCATGTAACACACAAAAATTTTAAAATTCTATTCAACTATAGTATAGGCTCTAAGGGTCTAATAACCTATCCTATATCCCTATAGTCATGGCTCTAATACCAATCTGTCACACCCCGACCCGCAGCGGAATAAGAGTCGGGGCATAATTGGGTTATCACCAAAGCTCATGATATTTACTAATATGTTTCATATTTGTTAAAGTCAAAATTACATCCTCAATATTCCAAACATGTTCATACAAATACAAAGAAAGATAATCAACTAAACAATCCAAAGTCTAAACCAGTTTATTCTTCTAAGCCATCCTATGTGTTTCTTGCTGCAGCTGGATCACCTGTATCATGTGTAAAAATGGGGGTTTTTGGGTCAACATAAGTTGGCGAGTGAACCTTGTTAGAAAAACATTTATTATTTATCTCTTGTTATCTTTATCATAAAAATTGTGCAATAATCATATGTGAGCAAACGTAATTAAATCATACAATAACAATAACAACAACAAACAATAACTTACAATAACAAACCAACTTGCATGAATATAACACATGAATGAAACTGTATATGTTGGCAACGTCACGTTCACGCTCATAATGTAATGGGGAACGGACGGCCTATGATAAATGTCTGTGCGATCAAGGCTCAATCAAACGGAGCCGATCGTATGTTGGCAACGCCTGGTTCACGCTCATAATGTAATGGGGAACAGCTCAACGCTCATAATGTAATGGGGAGCGGCGGCCTATGATAATGTATGTACTGGAAATGATAAATTTAATCTAAATAATAACCACACAAACAGTTGATACAAGTTGAATACACATTTGTTCATGAATATGACAGATGCACAATAGTTTAAATGTGATAAGTAATAAGACACATGATACACCCCAAAACGTGATTAAAACGGGGAATTTGTAGAGATTCACTCACATTGGGTGCGTTCGGTTGAAGATGATGAAATGCGCACGAGTTTAGAGGATTGATCGACGAGAATTAACTAACCTAAATAATAACGAAAGGTATGGTAAATGAGTGGATTTTATTAATAATTTTAATAGGATTTTTAGATATATTTTTGTGAGTTTAAGGCTATTTTCTATCTTTAAAAACATTATTTTTAAGTATTTTTAATTGATTTTTAAATTAAATAAATAAATAAAAATATAAAAAAAATGTTGACTTTTGCGTTGACCATTGACCGTTGACCGTGACTGTTGACTGTTTGACCGGTTCGCTGGTGTGCATGTGTGCGCCGGGTAAGGCTCGAACCCGAGACCTCCCGTTCGCGTGCACGCAGCTCTACCAACTGAGCTACGTGTCTAACCCGAAATAATTCTGTTTTTAATTATATTTATATACTGTTTTAGTTTATTCAAAATTCTTTTCTTTTCAAAAAGGATTTTAATCATCGAACCGGCGTGTGTAACAGGTCTCGAACCCGGGACCTGTGGGTTTGTGTTGCACACAGTCCACCGCTGGACTGTGTGTCTAACCTGGTTAATATACCGATTTTTAATATACTTAACATCTTTAGTGGGTTAATCCGGTTCAGTTAAAAAGGAAAACATCTTTATTACAGAGTATACAATTGTGTCAAGGATCAAACTCGCGGCGTGTGATATATGTGCGCACACAGTCCACCGCTGGACTGTGTGTCTAACCCGAGATAATATCCAATTTATATTAAACTTATATACAAACTAACTTCATCTTCTTCGTTACAATATCACAGACAACGATTACCCTACTGATTCTGTTTAATTCGATTGACAATCATTTAAGTGATTAAAACGAAATGGACAGGAACGATTTTGGGAGTAGACATACCGGAAAAATGGTCTTTCTCAGAATTCCGGCGGAGTCGTCGGCTCTGTTTTTATGGGCTTCGTCTGAACGGACCAATTAACAGTTTTGATTAGCTAGATGTAGAATTGAAGTACTGAACAAGAGTTATCAGAAGGTTTAAAGGTTTATACCGTTTCACAACGGATTCTAGAAATTCTCAGAAATTTTCCGGCGAATGATGATTATCCGATATCGTCGCCTGGAACGATTCTGATTGAAGGGTTTGAGTTAGCAAAAGCTTAACAACTGATAGAAGATGGAAGAATTGAGAAACTTACTGTTTTAATGGAAGACACGGTTTTCCGGCGAAAGTCCGGCGAGTTCAAAAAGCTTTTCCGACGAACTGAAAGTAGAGCGAAAGTGAAATCGGAGGTTCTGCGGATGATTCTGAGTCGCGAGAGGATGCTATTGTTGGAGTAATTCAGGTAATGAATATCTTCGGTTATGAAAAACCGAACATCACCAGAATTCAAGTTAATTCAAGACTGAATTGATTAGGATCGTCGGTGCATCGGTTATAATCTAGAATTCGCGATCACTCAAACGTTTTGAACGGTTGGAAGCCGATTACGGTTTCAGTTTGGCTCAACAGGTTGATTCATGGTTGTTCATAAGTTTTAATTGTTTCCTAGAACTCACAAAAACATCAAGTGGCGGAGTGGCGCGAGTTAAAGCTTTGACTCACCCGGCTGACCCGGGTTCGAATCCCGGCAGCCGGTTTTCTTTTTTATTTATTTTATTTTAACTTTTTATTAATTGTAGTTTTTAAATACTAATTTGTTTATTAATTATGTATCGTTTAAAATTAAAATAAACATAAATACGCACCGAAACATTTATAACTTGATATTCGATTACAAACGAAGCGGGTTTGGAAAACCCGTTTTTGACAAATGTTACAGTATCCACTACTTTTAGAAATTTCGTCCCGAAATTTAAGTAGTATTGGTAGTAGGAAAAAGATGCGGGTATTTTTCGCGCATTGAGTCTTCACGTTCCCAAGTAAACTCAGGTCCCCGTTTCGACTCCCAGCGTACCCTAACAATTGGAATACGACTTCGTCTTAAACGTTTTTCTCCGAAGTCCATGATCTCTACTGGTCTTTCAATGAAATGCATAGATTCATCGATCTGAATATCTTCCAGGGGAATATAGAGGTTCTCATCAGCGAGGCACTTCTTCAAGTTTGATACGTGGAATGTGGGGTGAATTCTGTTGAGTTCTTCTGGTAGATCAAGCTTGTATGCTACAGGTCCTACTCTTTCGAGTATCTTGAAAGGTCCTACGTAGCGTGGTGCTAGCTTGCCTTTCTGGCCAAAACGAACCACTCCCTTCCACGGTGATACTTTTAAAAGTACGTGATCACCAATGTTAAATCCAAAGGCTTTCGTCGTTTATCTGCATAACTCTTTTGACGACTTTGAGCCGCTAGAGATTGTTTCGAATTTGATGGATCTTGTCTGTGGTTTCTTGAATCAATTCTGGACCGGTGATTTGAGCTTCCACAAGATTAGTTCACTCAG